>JAWWEQ010049688.1:0-12975 GCA_035583055.1 Torymus tubicola
CGCGTGAGATGGCACCTTCTCTAACCGGACGCCGAGTTGACTCCTTTTCTAGCCGGATTCTGAAATGGCACCTTCTCCAGCCGGATTTTGAAATGACTCCTTTTCTAGCCGGATTCTGAGATGGCACCTTTTTATTCGGGAGCGACGATAATAATTATTTGCAAGTATTTCACATTTGTTTATGAAGCTAATTATCCTTTTATATACTATTTTTCCAGAATTTTGGCAATGTTGGAGATGAGAAATATAAGTCTATAATTATTTACTATATGTTCGTATTTTGATTTATGTATGACTATAATTTCTGCAGTTTTTAAAGCATCAGGCCAGATGGCTTTTACTATACAATTATTGAAAATATGGGTTAATGGTTTGACTAAGTGTTGTACTAATGTTTTTAATGTTTTAGTATTTATATTATCCACTCCACCATTATTGTTATACATATTACAGATAATTTTTTCAATTTCGTAGTGATTTGTTAGGTAAAAATAGATACTTTTATTATTAATATTTGGTAGCTTGATTGTCTCTCTATTAGGAGTTTCAATTTTGTCACATAATTTCTTGCCAATATCACACAAAAATTTGCTCATATGTTCGGCTATCTTATCAGGATTCGTTATTTTTTCAGTTTCATTAAGTATGTAGTTAATATTTTGATACCTTTACGATTTTTGTCGATATTTTTATTTATAATGTTGCATAGATTTTTTGGATTGCTACAGTTAGTTTCTATTAGTTTCTTGTCGTGCAGCTCTTTTGCTTTATTTACGATTTTTTTTTAATGCATTTGTAAAGTTCTTATATTCTAACGTTTTTACCGTATTATTTGAATCTTCTTTTCATATTTTGTACAGTTTTTCTTTGGTCTTAGAAGATTTAATAATAGCGCTAGTTATCCCAATAAAATTTCACGTCCTTTTCTAATAATATGTTTAAAGGATTCGTTACTTTTGCGTAATATTTTATGTGTCTCCTATAATATCCAGATAGTCCTAAAAACTCCCTTATATTTTTGACATTTTTAGGCTTAGCGAATCTTTTTAGTGCTTAGACCTTTTTTGGATCGGGTCTTATTCCGCGTTCACTAATAATATGATTTTGCATATTATTAGTGAACTAATAGCATATTTCTCTTTTTCGAAATTCACATTTTTCCGGTTCTAATATTAAATTTGCTTCTCGTGATTTTTGTGCGATTATTTAATTATATAATTAATTATATTGTGCGTTTGTTTCTGTCAAAGTTTCTCCAAAAATAATTATATCGTCGATGAACACGAAACATATTTTACCGATTAAATCACCTAAAACTGTATTTACAACCCTTTGAAATGTGCGTGGTGAATTTTTTAAGCCAAATGGTAGTACTTTAAATTCCGAACGTCCTAAAGAATGTATACTGAATGCAGTTTTATATAGAAATTTTATATTGGTTTCTGGTTTATATAGAATGTTATATATGTTTTATTTGTTTACCTTCCTTCTGGTCGCAGGCTCTAGTAAATAATTAAACTGCTAATTTCAATGATTTCCACAATTTATTCGAAAACAAGGTTTACAGTTTGAATTGACAGTTGAATTTGCGGATAACAATTTCTCAGTATTCATTATAATATGTAAATTATATAGCAAAAATGTTTACTACTACTATTGTCGGCTGAAGTAATACGGAGTTCGCGATCTGTGCGCGTAGTAACTGGCGTGCGTGGCGCATTCAGCAGTATTTATTAATCGGGTAATTTGGGTTAAAGATGATCTTGAGGATGAGTCGAGATAATTTTTTTAAACAATTTAAGTAAACAGTTAAACATAATCCTTATGATTTCACAGTTAAAAAGTGCTGGTGCACAAAAATTCGGCGCGTGTATGTTTTTTGCGAGCTTGAGGCTCGCTACGTCACGCGGTTGCATTGTCTGCGTTGTTCGAATTTTCATTTATAGGTCACAAAATTACTGATGACAAATATTTAAATATTGTTCAGGCTGTTTGGTCCTTCGAGCCGGATACGGCATTCACCACAGGGTTTCTATCGATTGGAAATACTTCACCCTACAAGGTAAGCGAAGGGTTTGAAAACGTCCGCGCATAAAGGGGTCTAGCGTCTGTCCAATAGACGAACAGCTCCCCGCACGCCCTGTAGTCACGACGATACGGTGTCGGTCAGTGAGAGGTTGTCCGGAGTCGCTCGCATTAAGTGAGCGCCAAGCACGTACATATTTACACACTTACAAGGAGAGGGTTTCAACTGCGGGAAACGGATTTTAGTGGGCATTGGAGACTCGATTTATGGTACCCAAAAATGAAGCCCAGTGCTCACACTTTCGTTAAATGAGCCCTTTTTCTTGAGATATGGGCAATTAAATCTCTAATGTCGTCTATTTCGTAAAAAAAGATGTCTCTTCTATTGACTGTCACATTGCAAGTATTTAAGATACGAAAACGAGGAAGTAGACAGTAAGAACTAAAATTTGAGCCCTGATTCATTTAAAAATATTGATTTTTCAGGAAGTTACAAGCAATCAAAGATAGAGTACGAAATAGTTAAAAATAGGATCCATTTAATCGGTTAAAATGAAGACAAATTTTTAACCATTTTCGTACTCTATCTTTGATTGCTTGTAACTTCCTAAAAAATCAATAATTTTTAATGAATCAGAGCTTAAATTTTAGCTCTTGCTGTCTACTTTTATAAATTTTCTTCGTCGTTTTCGTATCTTAAATCCTTACAATGTAACAGTCCACAGAAGAGACGTCTTTTCTTGACGGAATAGACGAAATTTGATATTAAATTGCCCATATCTCAAGAAAAAGGGCCCATTTGACGAAAGTGTGAGCACTGGGCTTCATTTTTAGGTACCACAAATCAACTCTCCAATACCCATTAAAATCCGTTTCCCACAGCTGAAATCGTCTCCTTGTTAGTGCTTATCTTCAGTGCTCACTCCTACAAACTCGTTCCTCGCGTGCAACGCGCAATCAATTTGCGTGTCCGCGCGCATCCCTGCGCTCGAAAGTCGGATATAGACCGCACCGCGCATGCTCGATACACAGCGAGGCAGCACTGCTGGTTCAGTTAAGGTTAGGCCAAGCACCGCCATCTTAGCTCGCCTCGCGCACGCTGCGGCCGGCAGCCACGCGGTTAGTCTATACGTGTTCCTCGCAACTACTTCCTTGTTTATCTCCTTTTCGCGCGCTGCAACGGCTAGTTAAGGGCACAAGCTCCGTGCTCTTCGCTTCCGAGATCATCTTCACGGCGCAGGCCGTGGAAGTAACAGTGTCGCGAGTTTGCACGTCGCGTAATTATCCGGTTCGTGCGTTGCAGTGTGATATCTCGCGCACTCGAGTATACGCTCCCAACCTAGTTTGTACGTCTCGTGCCCTAGTCTTCGTCAACACTGTAGCCCGCACGATACCGGTCGGCGACCGCATCAGGGACATTTAGTCACCGGATCAAGGCATCTACACTGAGCGGAATTTCAGTGCACTGCTCTCCATTTACCACGTAAACAGCGCTCTCACAAATCAAGGAGCTCCCGCTTCCAATTTTCGGATATGAAATGTCCAAAAACGAGAACTTGGGGCACCATAACAAAGCAAGCGAACAAGGACCAGCGCGCACTGGAGATCTGAGTACACAATTCGGACGTCTCATGTCCGAAAATGAGAGCGCAGACTACCGAATTAGAAGGAGCGCTGACGTGTATAGTTTTTGTATATGAGCGTTCCGAAATGTCTCTCAGTGTACAAGGCAGGCTCACGCCGAAGGAGATAAGTGTCTTCCTTCTTCCACTTTCATTTCGCTACAATGGCTGCTGATTTATTAAAGAAGTAGATCAACGTAGGGAGTCTGCGTTCAAAACTTATAACTAATACAGACAAACTTGGTGCTTCCAGCATTACTGTGGAAGTGCTCCAGCAACGGACCCTCCTTGCCGATCAATACTGAGCTACTTGTCTATCTTAGCACCAGCAGTTAGTCCTGTCTCGGGACGACCTCAAAGAGCAGGCGTACTTCCTTGAAAATTGGTTTTCAGACGAGAGTTGTCTTACTGCGAAGCGAAAGCAGAACTTCCAACCCGGATGGAGCCAGGATAGCAGAGTTACAAACTGCTGTTCGATTAAACTCTGACTGCTCACCAACTATCTCTACCCAAGATTGCCTTGCTTAAGTTCAGTGGCGACCAGACTGAGTGGGATTCCTTCAAGGTTACATACATAAGCTCACCTATAGCCAGATCAAGGGTCAAGCCTAACTCGTATTTGAGTTTTTTAGCTACGGTGCTACCACGACTGACCACCCTTCTGCCAAATATAGAGGTTGGGGCTGCCGCTTGGGACTATCTCCAAGGCCTCACATTAGCCGATCTCAATTTCGACAAGCCTGCACTAATTGACTGCATCATTGGAGCAGAGACCTTTAGTCTTGATTCTACCAGACCTTCGTCGAGGATGAGCAGGCTCTCCAGTTGCGCAGAACACATGTCTTGGGTGGATTTTGATTGGCCCTACAGAGCCAGAGTCCGTCAAGGTTGAGCCTACAACACATCGACTATGTTGTACGACGGCTGTATTCATCTCTACGGAGCTACGTAGGTTTCGGGAAATTAAGGAGCTGCAGTCGAGAGTGCATCGCACTGCAGCAAAAGAAGAATGCGAGACGCATTTTGTGCGCACGCATAGACGCGACAGCAAAGGCCGACACGTTGTGACATTACTTTTCCGCGAGTCACCTTCACTTGCGGACTCTCGCTCTGTAGCTCTACAGCGCTTCCTTAATTTGGAGCGGCGCCTAACTCGTGACCCGCTCCTTTGAGAGGCTTACACGGCTTTCGGGCAATACGACTCTTTGACCAAGTGTCTTGCACTCACCGAAGGCCTACTACATGCCACACCACGCCGTGTGAGCACCGACAGAAAGAAAAAGCTGCGCGTCGTCTTCAACGCCTCCCAGACTACGCCCAGCGGTTTATCTCTGAATGACTGCCTGCACTCTGGAAAGGCATTACAGGTGAATATCTGCACCATTCTCACTCGCTGGAGAACCTTCAAGTACGTATTCACCGCTGATATTATAAAGATGTTTCGGCAGATCCTGAATGATCCTGCAGACGCCACTTGGGAGCGAAGTTCGCCAGACGAAGAGACACGGGACTTCTGGCTTCTCACCGTCACGTACGGGACCGCGAGCGCTCCGTTCTTAGCGCTGCGTGTCCTGAAACAGCTCTCCATCGACGAAGGGCATCGATTTCTCTCAGGCACTCGTGTTCTGCTAAAACACATACATGCAGACGATGCGTGTGCAGGAGCAGATACCCTGAAGGAAGCAGAGACCGTACGAGATCAGTTGATTGAGATACTAGCCGCAGCGGGCATGGAGTTCGACAAATGGGTCGCTAGTTCGCCCGCAGTGCTTCCAGGCAAGGCATCTTTAACGTCCTCAGAGTGGGTCCTCGGCCACCGAGACTCCGTGTCCATTTCGGGCCTCCGCTGGTTGCCATCACCAAGCGAGAAATTGTGTCCGAGGTTGCGAAGCTGTGTGATCTGCTCGGTTGGCTAGCCCTCGTGACAGTGCGAGCCAAACTCCTTCTCCAGAACCTCTGGATCACCGATCATGACTGGGACGTTGTCGTCGGGGAAGAAATCCAAACTGCGTGGAAACAACTTCGACAACAACTAACGCTGTTCAAAGGTCTTCGTCTTCAACGCTGGGTATACCTCTCCCCTGCGTCTAGCTGGGAGATGCATGAATTCTCGGATGCTTCGGAGAAAGCGTACGCTGCAGTAATGTACCTTGTTGCCACAGATGACCAAAATACGCAAGCTGTACTCCTTGCAGACAAATCCAAAGTGGTGCCTATTAAGACCGTCAGTCTCCCGCACTGGGAGCTCTGCGGAACGCTGCTCCTCACCCGTCTCACTGTGCAGCTGCAAGACGACCTCCAGAGGCCTGACTGTTCAGTCTTCTGCTGGACCGACTCCCAGGTCGTACTAGCTTGGCTGCGCGGACTCCCGATAGAAGTGCAGACATCACTAGAAAGGAGGGCGACGACGACCTCTCTACACGCTTAGCCGCGGGACAACATTGACACCTTAATTGCCCGATTCTCCAACTGGAGACGTTTCACCGAAGTAGCGGCCTATATGCTTCGTTGGCACGCCCGCGTAGGGTCACAGCCCCTTCGCTGTTCTGACCCGCTCAGCGTGATCGAAATCAAGAAAGCAAGGACTTGCATTCTCAAGGCTATTCAATGGGAGAGCTCCCTCGGGATATGCATCTACTACAAGACAAGAAGACCCTCTGGCAGGAAAGTGTCTTGCGTCATCTTCGTCCATTCATCGACAGCGAAGGTTTGTTGCGTTTTTAACTCGCACCGCAGGAGATCGCCCTAGAACTCGCAGCGCACCCCACTCTCGTCTGGGCTCCCTTTGCAGCCGATCAGGCTCAGGCATTGGAAAGCCATCCCCACCGGCGTTCTGCAAATAGGATCAAAACCATCTGCAGGACGAGCGATCGCTCTCTTTTTTCCGCGACCTCCATCCGAGCAACACTCTCCGCATGTCTTCTCGCGTTTAAACTCGACCGCGAGTTCTTGAGTCCTTTTCCCTTTCACATCTTAACATGTAACCGTATCAAGTGTCGGGAAAATTTGTATAATATATATTATTAGTTTCATTAGAGGCCTACGCATCTACAAAATAAACTCAAAGTAGTCACAAACTCACGTTGTTGGAATTTCCTTCCTTCCAACATTTTGGTCTGAAATACGGGCTCCAAATTTTTGCAGTTGTTTCAACCAACAAATATGCATGTTAATTTTATTTTAGAGATACGTCACAGACGTAAAATGGTTTTCATGTAAAATATTTTTTTTAAAGTTTTGTACATTATATTACACAGTTTTTTACGCGTAGAAAACTTACTTTCATCAAATTTACACATACCCATACGAGTATGTGTACACAAGTGTAGTATACAGTACACAATCAAGCAGACGAAAGCTCACGTAGTTGTGTATTGTGTTTACTGTGTTCTAAAGTATATTTACTATTTTTCAGAGCTGCAAAAAAGCATCTTGTGAATAGACTGTTCAGCGTAAAACCGTAATTCTCCGCTGAGAGTTACTTCGAGTCTTCAATGAGCATTCGTGAACAGGAGCGAGAGCGTACCTCGCGAAGTAAATATTTTTTTTTTGCATTCCTGAGTCGTGTGATTCTCGTGCTCAGTACTCGTCCATTGTCTAAACTGGATATATCTAGTTTAGTCTAAGCCTAATTGCGCTCCCCTCCCCGACGCTCATCTCCGATTCGCAAGGGTTTCGATGGCCCGGAGCTTCTCTTGCTCGTCGACGATCGCCCAGAGCACTCGCCCGTCGCGCGACTCCTCCCGCTTTACATTCGCGACTCGTGCCATGCGCCTCGGCGATGGCACCCGGATACACGCCGACTCGCATTCCTCTCGGGCTGCACACCTCGTCGAACACATCAATTGTTAATCGCGAGCGTGATTCCGCACTATCGTTACAAATTCTATTTTTATATTTTTTTTCACCGTTCAATAAATCTACCATTTATTAAGTATTTCATACAAATGGCTACACGTTTATTGAATCCCTGGTCCGATCCGTTTTCCACGCGCTTACAATAACTAATCCAACGAAAAGGAGTTGATCGCGGTATTTTTACAAACATACATAGACGTTAGCGTCTAGAAAAAGGACGATCTTCCAAGAGAAAGGCTCAGTTTAAATAGAGAAAAGTCCAGAAGGAAAGTGGAGCACTTCCTGTCAAGTAAGGAGCAAACTGTGGAATAGTGACCTGTTGATTTCAGCACAGGAAAATTTCGCCTTGCGCCTATTCAGTGTGGAGAAATAACATTAAAGTGTACGTCTTGTGGTTCAATGGCTGGAGAGAGTTATTCAAGCCCTCGTACAGAAACAAAGCCTCGGTCTCCGTATTTAATGAATCAAAGAATTGTGAATGGTATTAATTCTGTTGGTATAGATTTTGCTGCCCTAGAGCAGCTTTGTGCTAGCATCAATATGGATTATTCCCGTGCTCTCAAGAATATTGTTCTTCAAACTGCTCATGAGCAAGTTCATGAAGCACACAATACTTTGTCAAGTAGTGGTTATTGTGATATTGCAGTATCGTATGATGACATTTGGCATAGAAGAGGCTACCAGTCACTGCATGGCATTGGCATCATAATCGACATTCTTACAGGACTTGTTGAAGACTTTGAAGTGTTATCAAAATTTTGTTTAAGATGCTCTATTGCTGCTGCTTCATTTCAGCCAAACTCTGAAGAATTTATTAAAAGGGAAGCAAACCACAATTTTTTAGGAAAGTGTGAAATAAATTTCACAGGATCTTCAGGGGCCATGGAAGTGAAAACTCCAGAAATTATCTGGAAACGCTCCACAGATTCTCAATTTGGAAAAAGTGTCCGAAGGAAGTATTTGTCTCCAGGAAAAAGATAAAGACGGCTGTTGTTAATGCAGTATTTGAATACAACAATGGTCTTGTAAAGTCTCAGTTGATGAAACATTCATTGACAATTATTGAAGTTCATCCATGTATTTCAAGATTTGCTAAGCAGCGGGACACTGTAAGAGAGCTGAGACAATCAGAAGCAGCAACATCACAAAGGAAAGCAGTACGTGCGAAGAAAAAAAGATTCCTTTTATGAAGCAGGAGGTTAAGTTAAAGAAAAGACAGTAAACATAACCAAACCTTCACCAGGGATAAATCTTACTTTTAAATTATGTTTATCTTTACATGCATTTTTTCAATACATTAATTTTATGATATTCAAAATGTTCCTTGCGTCTCATATTTTTCTGCGCCTTACTGATTTTTCTTATACATATTCTGGAACTTATTTAGAAATTTGTCTTGCATAGATAGAATTGATTTGGTTTTTTTAGTTTTAGTTCAAGATTCAAATGTTATTAAAATTCAATAAATTTTTATTTATTTTAAATTTACTTAATTTGACTATATAAAAAGATATTAATTTAAAATTAATTACCTCTTGAAGGATTTTCAGTATTCGGTACTACAAATATGAACTTAGAATCCCAGGAAGATACAAAAAAAATTGAAACAGAGGAAGTATTTTGAATTAAATACTATTTTAATAGTAGTTTTAGGGATAAATCCAAATGTAATGCATAAAAATCCATCAAAATTGGCAGAATTTAAAAAAGAAAATTTTTTTCAACTGTACTCTACCCTTAATTTAAAACATATAAACTTTTATTCATTTACAAACAACCAAATAATATTGAGAATATTATGCTAATATTAGCTCCTTACGCCGCACAGTGGTCTATTTCGCAAAAAAGTTGGCCAAAACTATTTATTTGATTCTATTTTCAGTTTAGTCAACATTTTCGTGTGTTTTTGATGATAGAATGTAATTATATTATGAAAAACATATAATAAATTATTGGAATAAAAAAAATATTGTTATAAACATAAATAATAAATATATTTATAATTATGTGTCTGAGTCAGATTCTGATGAGCTAACTCTAGTGTTGGAGCATATATCTAAATTATAATCTGTGAGTAAACTAATTACCTGAGCAGGTCTTTTTAAATTTTTTTTATTTTTTTTTTTAAAGAAATATTTAAAAGGGATATTAAAGGATCAGAGTGCAGAAGTAATCTTTGAAAAATGCCTCTGTTAGTTTTACTTCTTGAGCCTTTTTGACTAAAAGCTCGCCTATATAATTTTCATATTTTGTGACTTGGCTCCAATACTTCTTCAGATAAACATCTAAATGGTACAACTTTAATGGACTTTTTATAAATGATACAGACACATATTTATAAAATATAAGTATGTATAAAATATTCCACTACTACATTATAAAACAAATGCTATTTATTAAAGGAATCTTACACACCCAACTTTCAGTTCTGTCAGCAGCACTTCACTAGTACTTTCAAAGCATTCAACAGCTTCACGATCGAACGAAACAAACGATTGTTAAGCAGCACAATCTGGGTCACACTTGTTTCTAAATAATTATATCTTTTTTATGCGAACTATAATTCAACTCTGTAAAATAATTTATTTTTTTATTAAAAATCAATTCCATTTTAGGTTTTATATTATCCAAATATTTAAGATTTTAAACGAATTAATGGATCTAATTTTCAGACTAACGTGGATGTGCGCATGCGCAGAAAGAAGATTGGCCGGCAATACTACACTACCTCCTTCTACTTGAATAGTAAAGACGATGCAGTGTATGCTCCAGAGATGATTGTAATGTACATTTCTTAAAAATATGAAAGATATTTTTTACAGAAACTTGAATAACTTCGGCGCAGGCAGTTCGGGTCAACTGTTTTCTTTTTTTTTTTTAAATGATTCGATATGAGTTCTCTAAAACAAAATGCTCCGCCAAACCCGGTTACGAGCGGCGGTCATTTTTGTTTTCAACTATTTATGATAAAAATCACTTAAAATTAGTATCTTTTTAGAATTATCATTTAGACAGTATATTTTGAATATATCCTGGATTAATAACCCATACAATGGTAGATGATAGCTTACATTTGAATACCAACAAATGTAGCTAGTCAATATTTAATAAATAATATTTTACAGGTCATTGAAATTTATAAAAATGATTAAAAATCAGTAATTTTCTAAAAAAATACAAATTTTACTTAATTTCATAGGTCTGTTTACAAGTTGTTTAAGAATATAATATGAGTAAACTATGAGTGATTATTAGTTCCTTGGGATATATAGAATAAAAATATACAACAATTAAAACGTTTTCCAAAAGTTTAAAAAATTGCATTTTGGTCAGCTTTTTGGCAAAATAGACCACTGTGTGCCGTACCCCTACCCGGTTGGACTATCCTATAGGGTTCACTATCTTGACTATTCTATGATCATCGGAGATTTTTATAATGAACGAGAGAATTGATGAGCATAGTCTAGATGGTGAATCCTATAGGAAGACTCGACGGAGTAGGGGTACGGGGTAAGGAACAGGGGAAGGGTGATCGTGTGGATTCTCTCTCAGTAATGAAGCTCTCAGGGAGAATAGTTAGGATTAAAAATTTACGGTCTACCGGTACTCTATAATATCTATTATCGTAAAAGTCTAATGTCATACAAGACAATGTAAAAAAGAAGCTGAAGCATAACATCACATACTCCCGAAATAGAGTGAAAAAAAAAAGAAAAACAAGAATTTTCGGTGACTCATAGATTTGATCATCACTATAATATTAATATCGAAAATATATACATCTTTCTGTACATGTTCTCAAGAATACCTCTACAAAATTGCAGCCATAAACCGATAGCGAGTTTTTTTTACAGCCATTAGAAATCAGTGAAATAAGCAATTTTTGCAAAAATAGCAAAATTTGACACGGCGCTTCTCCGTCAATTTTTGAAATTTTTCCTTTCTCTACGTATCTGCGTAAATTTTATATAGATGTAGGTGAAATGTCTGAAATTAATGTTGAAAAACTATTTATAGAAAATTTGTAGTAATTTTTATTTATTTCAAATATATGTACTATAAGTAGGCCATCACTATTCAGTCACTCCAGGATGGGCCACAGCCGAAGCAAGTTGAAATCGGCTGTGCGACCCACTCCGTTGTGGACCGCCGCCTATCATAGTCGTTTATGCTATGTCGTTGCATATTAATCGTCGCAAGAGATTTCGCTGCCGCGCAACTCACTATCCACGCCAACAGCCACTACTGACGTCGTCGTTCGTCAACTTCCAACCGGCTGCTATCTCCAGCGTCAACAACTGCTGTGAGCGGATTCAGCGAATTTTGGACTCGTCCTCCAGCTATGGGCTGGTAAGTTGACCAGGCTACGCCTATGTGATCGCGTAGGAATTTCTCTCTCGCGCTCGCGCATCTAGCTCTAGTCGTCACCTAGAGTTAGAAGTTTTATTGAAACGTGTCTTATCAAAACGTTCACTTTATTTGTCGAAACATACTTGTAGCTTTTACCGAAACGCACGCCCATCTCGAAACTTTTATCGAAACTTAGTTTGTTGCGAAAGCGCTCGCGATCTCGCGCTTGAATTTGCGTCCCTTACCCTGCTCTACAGCGACCAAGCGTTACAACACGTTGTTAGAATTAGTTAGATTGCTGGTGGCGACCCAGCTGGCGCTCAACATATTTCTTGTCATATATTAATTTTATATATCTCTAATTATTTAACATAGTTTATAATAAATGTTAAGGTCTATTTGTCAATCGTATAGTTTTCTTTAGCGAACCACGTCATAACCACCTCCTTGGATCATCCTTGTTGAAACATATATACATTTTGCATTTGTTTTAGTGAAACCCATAGTTAGATATTTAAAAACACTTGTGTCTTTTTATAGCCTTTTAAGAGTAACCCTGCTACCCAAGTCTGCCTGGCTAGTAGCCCATTACAGTATTCATTTCTAATCTTTTATGTATAAAATGTTGAGTTTCCGAAATTTTCTTTTTCAGTTTACTACTGTTCGACGTATATTTTTTTCTTTACTAACAAATTTTTCAAAAGAGTATTTTGGGAACTCATATTTTTTCGTTATATTGCACTCTATGAAGTAAATTATTTTAATTTTATTTTCTAAACTATAATAACATGTTAATTTTGGATTTTACATTTTTTCTTTCTAATAATTACCATTCTGAATTTATCGGAATTGAAAAATTATAAATTAATTATTTCGTAGCAATTATTCAGTTTTTGATCTCTTATATGAGGCATTTCACGTGTAACGTCGAAGGTCTAACCGACCGATTGTCGACGTTGAGTCCTTAAAAATCTTAGAATTTAAAAATAAAAAAAAATCCCATCAAAAATGTACGAGGCTGTCTAACGGTCAAATTCTGTAGCAGATGCGCGATATCTTCTCGCAGCCTTCTTGCAGTTGATAGAAAACAGAACACTCGTAAGTGAAAGATTTTCCCAAG
>JAWWEQ010049690.1:0-12969 GCA_035583055.1 Torymus tubicola
ATCTTTGCCCATTCTGGGATTTATACAGATACTTTGTACAATAAAAAGGTATCTCCATGAATTTTTTGGTGGCTATAGCTTTGATCGGTTTTTTTTTCTGCGTGAATTTTAAAGTTTCATTTGGAGTTATGTGAATGACAGTTTACACATACAGCTTTGAAAATATTTTTATTGAAAAACTAAGAAGATTTTACAATAAAAAGGCCTCTTGTGTTTATCGTGAAAAATGCTTCCTTGAGGAGTTATAAATTCTTTTATCAATTGAATTCGTTCTATAGCAGTTGCTCTGGAGGTGGTTTTGAACATTTGGGCAATAATATTATTAAATTTGTTACTATTATGAGTACGAATCATTTCATTCTTGTCATAGCGCTTTTTATGAGCTGATGATAGTACTAAAATTTTGCGATAAATTTTTAAACCTTTGAACTTATAATACTTTCATTTGCTTGTTTTGCTATGAGTAATTTAAGTAATCCTGTAGTTTTCGGAAATACTACTACATTTACTTTAATTTTGTTACTATGAAAACTAATTGGCAAATTACCAATGAGAAGTTCCCCCTTTTCATTTCGTACTCTATAAATTTTATTGAGATATCGGGTTTGATTGAGCTTAAGAGCTTTGATGTTGAAATCAGAGTCCTCATCATTATCATCATTGCTACCTGCTGTTTCAAATAATGTCTCATGTTCTGTTTCATTCTGCAGTGCAACATAATTTTCAGTCTCAATACTTTCATTATGTTCAACATTGTCTGACTTTAATAATATTCAACATTATCACTGTCTACATAGTTATGTTCACTGTCTAAACTTTATTCAATTTTTTTCTTTTGTGTTTTTTCAGTTACAAGTTTTTGGAGAGTATCTACTATTGGCTTAAAAGTTTCATTCAAAATCTTTTCGGTTTTGTCTTTTCCAAATTTTAATATTCAATATTTGCGCTTAATAGCATCTCGTGCCTTAACGAGCTGACGAAGTACGTTCTTCTCTCATTGAAAGTCAGCCATGTTGTTGTTCAACGTTCAGTCAGAAACTGTTGAGTATAACCTACGTATATTTATAGCAAAATTATCGAAACCCTTGCGAAATCTACCATCATTTATTCCTCTATCTTTATCGATTACTAAAAAACCAAGATTGTCATCTCTCCAACACTTTGAGCACAACTCTTTAAACTGTACATAAGTCATATCGGTATTTACATGGCCATCGTAGATATGCTTTATATTTACTTCATCTTGTCTAAAATAGCAAGTAAGTTTACATTATCTCTGACAAGATGTTTCGGAACGTGAGCATAAGTTTGACACAGATAAAAAAGTCAACCTTTTTATGTATGCCCATGCAGAAAAAGGCTCTAACATTATCTTGTTTCTCACAAGCAATATCGAAAAATATCATGATAGAGTTTGGAAGTGCATTATCGGGGTCGACAACTGCATCGCGCTCACTGAATGGAAAATATTGTACAGCTTCTATAGCTTCTAAAATTGCGTTTAAAAATTTATATTTTGGTTGATTTAAAGACTTTGAATAGACATATACGTTTTCAAATCTTACACCATTAGGATGTGTTATATGAGCAAGTAAACTGTTTGTTTTTCCACAGTTTGACGGGTCGCAGAAGACCGCTCGTATACTATCGGGAAGTAAATCACCGTGTCGCTTTGTTTTTTTGTCATGTTCTACGACTGCATCAAAATTTTCTATTGGTAGTTTTATGAATTGTTCTTTAAAGTCCATGATTTTCACTCTATTATATCCAAATTACGACTGATTATTAGCAGTATAAATAGTAGCCTTATATAGCTCCCACTATCAGTTGGCCGTTGGCTTTCAGAGAGTGATGATCATTCACAAACGTGGACGTGGTTTAGTTAATAAAGTTATTAATAAACTTCCATTTCAGCTTCATAGACCTGGTTATCAATACTGTGGTCCCGGAACAAAGTTAGTAAAGCGGTGAGCTAGAGGAGATCTTAGAATCAATCCTTTAGACGCTGCTTGTAAAGAGCACGATATAGCTTACTCTAGAAATCGTGAAATAAAATTTTAGCTGAAAAAGCTTGGAATCGCGTAAAATCAAAAGACGCTAGTTTTGGTGAAAAAGCGGCTGCATACGCAATCAATAACACTATGAAATTAAAATCTAGACTTAATATGGGTTTGAAGAAGAAGTGAACTAAGAGATCGAAACAATTTAGAGTTGATAAGGGTTTGAAAAAGAAAGGTTCATTAAAAAGCATAGCCAAAGTTGCTGCATTTAAATTAGCACCTAGTAAGTGTGCTCTCAAAGTAATTCGATTAGCTTTGAAAAAAGCTCGTAAAGCTGTTAAAGAAGCAGGCGGTAAAAAGAATATAGTTCCTCGTGTTTTAATAATTCCCTCAGGTGGGACATTACCGTTTCTCATACCTCTGTTTGTAGGTCTGAGTGCGACCAGTGCTCTTGCTGGGGGAGCTGCTGAAATAGCAAAAGCCATAAATGACGCAAAGGCTGCAAAGCAACAGTTGGAATAAAATAAACGTCATAACAAAACTATGGAAACTATTGCATTAGGCAATGGTTTCTATCTTAAAAAACAAGTTTGACCAAATGAGATTACCTGAGCGTGCACTCACCAACGTTGACATATTAAAATATGCAAAGCTCTTAAAAATACCTAATTGTCAAGGTGTGTTTATGGGAAATGCATTATCCGCTTCTGTCCCACACTATTATGAATCAGCTATAATTAATCTAGATGACGCTAACGGTCCTGGGACACACTGGGTTGCATATAGGAAAAGGAGTAAAAATTTTGTATATTTCGATAGCTTTGTCGATCTCCGACCATCGTTAGACTTAATATTATATCTCGCGGTTGACGAAGTTCAATCTAATTATGAAAGGTATCAAGATTTTGACTCATACAATTGCGGACACCTCTGTCTAAAATTTTGGTATGAGGCTATATAAAGAGAGGTAAAGAGATGCGTCATTCTGATTTAAGGTGGCTCCGGAGTTTTTTTAAAAACATAAGAATCTAAACAAAAATCTTATCGTTATAAGAAAAAAATCACAGTGGAAAAAAATTTCGGAAAAATTTTCGACAATTACCTGGTTTACATGCTGACGAGCAGCAAACCGCCTGCTCCCCGCCGCCCGCAGCCCGCAGCCCGCCGCCGCCACTGGCTGCCGTTACTATCAAGTGACGGTGAGCCAGAAACCCTATACTGGTTCTGGATAAAGTTGGGTTATTGGGCTTCGGGAAATTTCGGGTGAGCCAGAAACCTTATACCGGTTCTGGATCAAACTTGGATTATTGGACTTCGGGGAATTGCGGTTGAGCCAGAACCGGTACAGTTTATCTACTAGCACAGTATGACTTGCCCCCTACACTGAGAAACTTTCGGCGCGGCTGATATCCCGGAACGGGAGCGATGGAAGCTCCGGCCGTCTGCGCCGTCAGTGCCCCGAAAATGAACTGCCTGTACTCATATAATGAGCGCTCTTGATATTCCGATGATCTGAGCAGTGGTTACTCAGATTGTCGGAGCATCGAGCACGTATGCCCTGCGAATAACGAGCGCATGCACATATATCGCTACAACGTGTTTAGTCATTTTGTTAACGTTTAATATTAATAAATAGAAAGTAATTAATTTCGTTTAATGTAATTGACGGTTTTATGGAAAAATATCAAATTTTAAAATAATCATATTTCGAGAAAATTAAATTTAAAACTTTAGATTTGTACACTATTAAAATAAATAAACAAAATAGTTCAAAACTTTTATACATATAATCTACATCAGTTAACGTATAATAAAGCATATTAACAAATTTGAAAAAGAGACATATATAATAAATCTACAAAAACGGCGTCGGTGAAATTTGGCGTGCGGCAAATTTAGAGTATAACGGTCGCTCTGACAAGGGCAGCGCTTGCTCTAACTAGATGGCGCCGTTGGGTCCCGATTCAGAGCATGGGTTACTCTGATCTGAGCAGCTCCTACTCCGATGACAAGTGTCGCCTCTAACCCTGCCGTTCAGAGCGCCAACATACACTTGAAGAGTAGCAGCTACTCAGATAGTTTCTCAGTATAGTATCACTTCAATGAAGGGGCACTGTCGTTCTCTCTTGCTCGTTCTTCTTTGCCTGTATCGATGTTCGACTCCACATCGGCAAGCATCTTCTCGACATCTTCTCGAAACCGTGCTAGGTCAATTACGTCATGCGAGTGGCGTGTCGTTGTGCTTAAGTCGTGCGTCGTCTCCTGTGCTTCTGTCCTGACATTTGCTCTCTCTTCTCATCTTCTTAGTTCGTCATCTTCTTCTTCGGGTATGCTCTCCTCGTGCACTGGTTCTCCTTCATCTCGTCGCTCCGTCTTCTCTTCTACCACTTGTAATGCAGTTCTGCATTCGTTTTCATCTCTTTGAGAAGGATCTGTTTCTCTTGGTTATACGCGCCTCTCCATTGGTTTCATCTCCAGTCATCAGTGTTGATGTCGTACTCAAAAAGGGCACAACAGTGTCTTTTGGCTCCACTCTCTCTCTCTCTCCCTCTCTCTCTCTCACCTTCTGGCTCACTGCATTTCTCCTCGCGATCGCGTCAGTACGTACGGCGTCCTCTTGTTCCGTTACTGGCGGCGTCTCAGGAGAGGGCACCACAGTAGCCTCACTTAATTCACTCTCTTTCGGGTGTTGAACTACTGGATCTCCCATTGTGCCTCCGCTGTCGTGCGTGAAGTCTCTTCCTTCCGTCTTCGAGAACGTGCATGAGTATATTTGCTCTCTCACATCTTCTCAATGGCTGGCTATCGCGTTGGGAGCATGACTCGACCTTCAGCGATGTCAGGAGATCGAGGGCACAACTTACACATCTCCTCTCACTTCGTTGACTCTTCGGTGACCTCTGACTGTCCCTGGAGCGTGTATAGGAAGCCAGGGGACTGATCTGGCTATCTTCCTCATACCACGGGACTTCCGCAACAGAAATAGCAGCTTCCCTTAAATTTTCTCGCAATAATCGCTTCTACTTTTCGGCAACACCTTTCGTGCTGAGGTTCTTCTCCTTCAGTGCTGCTTTAAGCTCGGCCGGTGGCAAACGGAGAATCTCGAAATCGACCAATCGGATTTCTCTGACCTTCAACAGCTATTTTTTCTCTCTTCGATCTTGTCTGCGTCATTTTTCGCGTACGGATTGGGTGGTTGTAGGAGAAACGCGAACGTGGCAGCCTCAAAAGCGCCTATCGCATTGTCAAATCCCCGAAAAAAACCAACACAGAAAAGAAAACCAAGGACAAGGGAGACGAACTCGCGTGGGCCCAACTCGATGCAATTTCCACTAAAAGGCGATTCCAAAAAAAAATTTTCAAAAGTAAGAAAATGCTAGGCTCGTCGTTAATTGCCGCTCACGGGTATAATTCGTCGTTACGATTCCGCGCGCTGCAAGGCTCGTAGTTCGCGGCGGTCGTGGTACACTGACTTCGGTAAGCCATGCGCTAGCTAAATTCGTCGTACTTGCTTCCACCAAAAATATACTCGTTATATAATATCGTGACGTTCTACCAATCACAAAAATCACCCCAAAAAATAATATGTGTGAATAATATAATGATAATATATATGATATAATAAATATGATGAGTTTATTATATCATCTCAATATATGTGTAATTTATCTCAAATATATGTCTAATATATTAATTTTAATCTGGTGATTACCGTTTACTACTGCTGAAAAGGGGAAAATTCAAAAAATTATAAAAATCTAAAATTCAAAAAAATTCAAGAAACAAGAAAATTCAAAATTATAATAATGATAATAATTATTACGTGTGCGAATTTAATCGCTAGTTGTTCGCCGCAACGAAAAAAAAATCTGTTCTTTGGCGGCGGTAGTCGATCTCCTGGTATCATCCCCGGCTTCGATTGATCCTGCGCGCGGCGGTATTCCAGGTGCTTCTGTCGCAATTGAAACAGAAGAGATTCGTCGACTCACGACAAGTAAACCGCGTGTGACCCTTCTGCTATCAATTGAAGCAGAGTCCTCTGTCAGGGTTTACGGCTCGGACAATAGATAAGGGACGGAGCCCTCCGAACAGTACCCCCCGTGTAGGACAATCCGCAGCCGGGAAGCCATCAACTGATCGGCCCTGCCGCAGATTGTTGTTTGGCACCTGTCCCAAACCGCTTCCTCCTCGTCGCTCTCGATCCGGCAAGGTTTAAAGCATCGCTTGCGGCCGCGGCCCTTTAGCCAAACCGTTACTGGCGTCAGTGGACTGGCGCTTGGTCTCGCTCTCTTCTTGTGTAAGGATGTGGGGTGGCCGACGATCTATTCTCGATACCAGCCTGACCTTGACCCCCGAACTGATCAGCTCCGCCTCAGGGGTTGGAGCGCGTGCCACATTCCGGGGAATTTTCGGCGCGGTGGATATCGTCAGCTACCATTTCGTCTCGGGCTCCATATTGCCCAAGAACGCGCTCTCCAACCATTCGGTGTGGCTACCGCTTGCTGGTGGAGAACGTAGCGAAGACAAGCTGAGGGCCGGGCTGAGAGCGCGCGGGGGAGTAACACTATCCATCATTCGTGACATGGCGACTCTGAAAGATCCGAAAATAGTTAAACCTTTCTCTCCATCTCCATTTCACGACACGACCTCGACAACACTACACAAGACAGAACAATAACACTTACCACCACCAGTAGGGTTAATACCTTTCCCGGGTTATTAATTACTCGACGATTCTTCCCCCCCCCCCTTGATTTCCTCGACCCTCTCGATACCTTTTTAACTCCCGCACATGCACTTTCAGGATCTTCCTTCCATCTTCCATCTTCAGAATATAAACATTCGGTGGTTTGACATTGATAATCTCATATGGACCTTCCCAGTTTTTAACTCACAAATATGATTCCATGAAACTATTTCTTCTCCCAATATAAAATTGTCATTAATTTAATTATTTCTAACATATTTTAAAAGATGTGGTGGATTAATTCCAAAAGTTATTACACGATTGTTAAATTCGATGTATGAATGATTTTTATCAATATTTAATTAAGAAATAGCTTTCTGATTTGGACCTCCTTGACCGGAAACCACATGGCGTACTTTAAAACCTACTTCTTCGGCAATACAAAAAACATTAAAAATTATTTCTTTTAAAGACGAACCCGAAACATTATCTTCTATCGGAAAGTAGATTAGAGGCTGCTTTCAGTTGTACGTTAACCCACATAATGAAAAAACTAAAACTGAGGTAGCCATCCACGATTCCCTACCACCGAAATCATTACTCAAATCATAATATCATTCAATATAATCTTCTTTTAGATTATATTCAAGGCCTGGTCTAATCGTCATCTCGTCCCACATTAATACGGCTTCTTTTTCAAATTCTGATTTAAATTCTAGTTTAATTTTTAATTGATTAAAAATTTCTTCATTTTTACCCGACTTTAAATTAATAACATTAACCTATTGATAAATTAACGAAACTGATAGCAAAGCAAAATTTTTAAAATTCCTCAAATCTACATAGACTTTTGGCGATTTGTAATACAGATCTATTACAAATTACTTTTCATCTTCTTTCCATTTCCGTTTTTTATTATGGTTTAGTTGCATTTTTAAGAAAGCTAAGGTATCTGTGACGGTGTGAACGCCGTCTCTATGTACATATATACATATATCTAATGAGTAAGCTAAGAGAGAGAGAGAGAGAGAGAGAGAGAATGAATGAATGAATGAATGAGATTTATTTGACTAAAGACCAAGGTCCAGTGTAGTCAAAACATTTCACAAGAAACGCAATGTCTTGGGCTTACAGTAATGATATTGATTAAAAACAAAAATGAATGTCAATATCTTGAAAACAAAATAAAATATAAATAATTAATAACAAATAAGCAATCGCATCGCAATAAATAGTAATTACAAGTCAAAGTTTAAAACAATAGACAAATATAGCATTTTACAGAAAAATCTTGCAAAAGTTAATATCGCGCGTCACAAATACATTAGCGTACGGTTATAATCGTTTCATTTTATGTTAAATGCTGATTTGAAGCATATCTCCCGCAGTCGCGATTTAAAACAGGGACGCATGTATAATTGGCGCAGCTATTGAGGAAGATCATTCCATAGCCATATTTATGATGTACGATAATTTGAACACTTCAAGACTCGCGAATCTAATCTCTAAGTCGAGGTGTGAACAGTACTTTGATCCGGACCTGCCTACATCGCGGAATGTGAATCGCTCGAAAAGGTATCGTGGCTCGGCGTCTCGGAGAATTTTGCTCAATACACTAAGGCACAGGAAATCACGGCGGGCAGTGAAAGGGAGCATCTCCAGCGACTTATTGGTATGCGTGATGTGGTCCCATTTTTTAAGGTCTGCTACGAAACGCACCGTTGCGTTCATGCATCGTTGCATTTTTATGCAGAGCTCGTCCGCGAGATTCAGTAGCAGACCTGCAGTGTAATCAAAATACGGCAAGACCAATGATTTGACCAATAGTAACTTGGTGTTTTTTGGTAGGCAGTGCGAGCACTTACGGAGCCTGATTAATGCCTCGTACGCTTTTCGGCATGTCGTAGCACAGTGCTGAGAGAAGGAAAGCGTAGAGTCCAATGTACAGCCTAGTAATTTGATCTCTCTACACACTTGAATATTCTGTCCGTCAATGTGTGGGTTTGGAGAATTTCCTGCATGTAGTTTTGATATAAACGTGCGGACGCCGAACCAGATCGCCTGGGTCTTTTTAGCGTTGATGACGAGTCCGTTCGCCTTGGCCCACGTGGACAGGCTTTGAAGGTCGGCGTTCATTTTCTCGACTATACTGTTTATGTTCTTGAAAGAACCCCGGCAGTAAATAGTGAGGTCGTCCGCGTACATGTGGTGGCTGCTGTGTTTGAGCACGCTTGGAGCATCGTTGGCGAATAGGGAGAAGAACGGTGGACCATTGATCGTACCTTGAAGGACTCCACAGTTCCTAACAATGGGCTCTGAACGCTCCCCCGAGGGTACCAAAAGAACCTGCGATCTTTCCGCGAGGAAAGAGAAAATCCACCGGCAGGCAGAAATCGAGAATCCTAGGGTCCGGAGTTTGGCGACTAGTAGATCGATATTTACGAGATCAAACGCACGTGAAAAATCAATTGCTACAGTAAGACGATCTGCCCGTCTTCGAGGGCCTCCCGTATGTCGTCTACAATTCGGTTTTTCACGAACGAGGCATCGAACAAGGTACCGTTAGTGAAGTTGTTGCGGAAAAATAGAGCATGGGAGTGGGGGAAGACTCAGGAGGAAGCCTTTGAGTTGTTGAACAGAGCTTTGGTGGCAGCCCTTGTGTTGGCCTGACCCGACTTCTCCAAGCCGTTCGTGGTCCAATGCGATGCCAGTAGCTTTGCTATTGGGGCCGTACTCACCCAAGAGGGGGACGATGGGGAACATCCGATCGTATATATCAATCGCGTTCTCATCCCAGCGAAGAAGAATTACACGACCATGGAGAAGGAGTGCTTGGCCATGATATGGGCGATTGAAAAGCTGAGACTCTACTTGGAGGGGTACAAGTTCAAAGTGATCACGGACCACAGCGCCCTCAAGTGGCTATATAATCTATGGGAGCCCACGGGAAGATTGACTCGTTGTTCGCTCATCTTGCAGCAATGGGACTTTGAGATCGTTCATCGGAAAGAGGCATTGTATTATGTACCTGACGCATTATCGCGAATTCAAGAGATGGAGGAACTGGGAACCGCGGGATTCGGGGAAGCGAAGGATACTTGGTATCTGAAAATGATCGAAGAGATACCGAAATTTCCGCGAAAGTACCAGAACTGGAGGGTAGAAGGGGGGAATCTATATCGATATCGAGACGATCCGTTGCTAGACCCAACCCGATCGGGAACCGGGAGGAATAGTGGAGACTGGTTGTACCGGAGGAATATAGGGAAAGAGTTCTGAGGGACGCGCATTGTATGCCGTCTTCGGGTCATCTAGGGTTAGAAAAGACTTATGACCGCGTGGCGAGAGAATATTATTGGAAGGGGGTTTACCGTGACGTAGGGAGATTCGTGAGGGAATGTGATGCATGTCAGCGATATAAGGTGTTACAGACGGGACCCCAAGGGATGATGGGAACGCGAATCATAGAACGACCCTGAGCGGTAGTAGCGGTAGACGCGATGGAGTTTCCCCCAAGTAAAAAGCAGAATCGATATTTGTTGGTGTTACAAGATCTTTTTACACGTCGGTGAAGGTAAAGCCACTGAGAAAGGCTGACGGGAAGGCGGTACCGAGGGCGATTGAAGAGTTGATGCTGTTCCGGTGGGAGACTCCAGACTATCCGCTTAGTGATAATGGGAAAGAGTTTAATAATAAGTTTGTGAAGTGTATGTTGGCGGAGTATGGCGTGAAACATATAACCACCCCTCCGTATCATTTTCAAGCGAACCCGGTGGAAAGAAGTAACCGAATGTTGAAGGCGATGATATCTACCTTTGTGGGGGCAGATCATCAGGATTGGGACGAACATATTCATGAATTTAGACCTATGGTGAATACGGCCGTTCAAAGTACTACGAAAGTCTCACCGGCATTCCTGAATTATGGGAGGCATCCCAAATCGGTAAAGAGTCTCAGGCGCGAAGCGGAACAAGGGCACGAACCGGGAGAGGTGGAGAGAATAGATCCAGGCGTATGGACAGAACAGATGAAGAGGTTGGATGCACTTAGGGATCTGGTGGGTAAGCACATAGATGAGGCTAGACGTAAACAGGAGAAACAATACAATAAAGGGAGGCGAGACGTTAGATTCGCGGTGGGGCATCACGTACTGCGGAAAACTCATTTTTTATCTGACGCGGCGAAGAAGTTTAATGCTAAGTTGGCACCCAAGTTTGAGGGATCTTACGATATTATAGATGTGTTATCGATGTCGGTTTATGTGTTGGGGGAAGGCGCCGGGTCGAATCGGCGGATCGCGAAAGCCCACGTCTAAGAACTAAAGCGATATATTCCACCGCGGAACTGGGGTAGACGCGACGACGACCCTAAGAGAGTAAGTGTCGGGAGTGTTCTAATCACAACCATTAGTTTATTACAGGAGAAGATGCGTCGAGCGAGGCCAGTCAGGAAGATCACGTGGTGGGGACCACGCTCCCCCGAGCAGGAGTTTAGCCCCCCGCTGGAGCCATGAGATTAACCAGCGACGGGGAGCTAGAAGATCTGACCACCGGGAGGAGCCAGCTTCTCCTGGCCCAGAGAGCCTTAGTTCTCTTGGGCGGAGGCCGTCGGGAGAGAAGAGCGAGAAGAGAGAGAGGAGGCAGTTGGGGCTGAGAGAAGGCGGAACAAGGAGAGGCGGAACTGGGAAAGGGAGGGGTAAGTACTAGGATTCAGGAAGTTAGAGCCGAGGGTGTGTGAGCAGAGGGGGTTCTGAAGGTGACGGAAAGCGTGGAGGGACCTATTTCCGAAGAGAAGGGGGTAGTGGAGGTGGCCTCGACCACCGCAGTGGCCTTAACGGAGGACGAGGGGAAGGGCGCGGAGGATGAGCAGATGGCCCAATGGACCCGCCAAGGGGCCATTCCTCGTCATCGGGTGAGGTCGCTCGTCGCCAAGATTTCCCCATTGGCCGCAACTACCGATCACCCAGTTTCGCCGCGAGCAGGATCCCCCTTGGGAGGAATAGGAAATAGGGAAAAAGCTGAGGAGTTAACTGCGGAGGATGAGAGTAGGGAGGCAGAGAGGGAATTAGAACAGTATCTACGGAAGGAGCCCCTCTCTGCCTCCCTCCAGAGTCTCCTCGACGGGGTCGTGACCCGTGGAAACGTGATATGGGAGACCCCCCGAGTAGAACCCGAGAGGACATAGCAGAGCAGCAACAGCATCATCAGCTTGGCCAAGGTTGGTGTACCTCCGTTTATAATCCCCCGGGTGGTGCAAATTCATGTGTGTGTCCGCGTTGTCGTCGGAAGTCGCGGTTAGTATTTTGGAACACGCGAGAGTTACAGCCGGTGCTGTAGCTGTAGCCATAGGTTAGCCGTTTTCCTTAATCCCGTCTGTAAGCTAGCTGGCGATTAATAGTTTGGTGCAAGTGACGCATGCACCTAGCGCCCGGGTTATTGTACCCCTATTTTTGATATATAAATTTAATAAATAAAGATTGTTATGTACATGTACAATTACGAGTTGCGAATGTACGATTTGTTTCATTTGAGCACCTCCGATTTTTCCCTCCCATGAACCGCCGCTTTGCCCTGATCCCCAGTAAAGTGTGACAGTGAATATATATAATATAGAACAGACGAATCATGTGCGGTAATGATGGCAGCGCAGTTTCAGTTCAAATCTTGACGATTAAAGAAAGGAACCGTTGTAAACCACATTGGAGTCTATCCAAATAAAGTAAAGTGATGAAATGTTAAAATAAATTTTGGTTGTTTCCATCTGTGAATTCAAAAAGTAAGTAGCATAAGGAAAGTTTCGTAAAAAGTTTTGTGCATAAATATAAATTAGCATAGTTCTTTGCTCCATTTTAGTAGAGTAATTATTAATCTTATGAAACCGTTCCGTCACAGTCACACAAATTGAAAAGTATATCGCGGTATCAGCTCAGGTGTGTGTGTGTATATGTGTGTGTGTGTGTGTATGTGTGTGTGTGTGTCAAAATATTGTTATTTTCAAATTAATAATCTGAACGAAAAATAAATAAATGTAAATCCAAAATATTTATTAAAAGTTTCTTAAAATGGTAACATTTTTCGTGTAACAGTTATTAACAATTTATGTTTCTACCAAGATAAATAGCAGTAAAATAATACATAATTTGTATTTTCATATTGAAATTAATGAAATATAGTTATGTAAATAAGTAGATAGGCTACGCGGCTACCAGACCACGCGGGTACCAGACCACGCGGGTATCAGACCACGCGGGTTTCGGAAGCACTGGTCTAGAAGCCGCTTGAG
>JAWWEQ010049691.1:0-12969 GCA_035583055.1 Torymus tubicola
TAGTCGGTAGGAATCTCGACACTACCCACTCTGTGGGTGTCTTATGAAAGATTTCCCCTCCTCAGGCACAAAAAAAACACCCACTTTAAAAAAAACGCGCCTTCTATCTACCTTCTGGGTGGCGTGGAAAAGATAGACTTTTTATAGCATTCTATACTTATAAACGATTTACCTTTCCTTTGTTAAAATTGGAAGATTCTTTGATTGTTATCTAAAGCTTCTTTAGAGTACATTTTGTGCACTAGACAATATGATAACAAAATTAATCTTGATGTCCTTGATATCTTTACATTTTGATGTCCTAAAATATTTCTGCCGCTCATTCACATCTTGAATAAAAATTGATTTATAAATAAAAGGTCCGTGAATAGGGGTTGGTATACTTTGCTTTGAGTGTGCGTATATACCATGTACGCATCTTATTTGCGGCAGGTGCAAAAAGGGGGAGTGATTAAGCTAATCACGATTTGGCTATTCGTTATTTTTTACTGAAAAACCAACGTGTTAGTTTATGGAGCTATCCAAATGTAATTTAGACCTCACATTATTAAAAAGAGTATATTCGTAAGTAGTGCAATGCAGGGTTTTGGAGTCAAAATTTTTTTTTTTACTTTGAAAAAAATATACTTGGAATTAGGAGTTACCGGTGATATTCAAGAAAATAAAAAAAAAGAAATTAAAAAGGAAAATGAGTTAGTTTAAAATTTACTCATTTTCTTTATTTCGTTTAATAAAAACTTTTACAATTACAATGGTTTTCAAAATTGTCTAGTGATAGTCAATAGATTAGGCCTACTTTGAAGTAAAGTGGATCTCTATATTTTCCTCTAGGCTCAAAAAATAGAACAAAAACAGAATTTAAAATAAAATCACTTTATAAAAATGGGGTTGGGTTGATGAGCGGAGCAAGTCGAGGGGAGGGTCCCTCCAGTATTTATATATGTGTGCGTGTGTGTCACAAATAAGATTAACGTAAAGACAATCGAGTAATTTTGTTACACTTTTCGCAAGCATGCAGAGCTATTACTACAGAATGTCGACAGACAAAATATGCAGCGGGATTCAACGTTCTTTATCCTCGTGCGGAGATACAAAGTTTCTTATCTACTTTCTGAAATTTGGCATTTATTCTCGCTGTGAAATAACAGGAAGGAGTTACAATCAGCGATTCCCGAAAGCGATACCACATTTTTACTCATATCATTATATTACAACATTTACAACATAAAAAATTAATTAAGATTGATAGTAAATATTTAAGAACCTTGACTATTAAAAAATTTGAAAGTAAGAATGAATTTATGATTTATAACAATGGAATTATGAAGACATTTTCTATTTAAGTTATTCCTTACTTACTATAGAAATATTGCTACCAGTTATTTGATTAATATTATCAATAAAAATTTGCTATATAATACAAAAACGAGAAAATAATTATAATATTTCTGATGTAAACGTAAAATAGTAGTTAATTAACAAACCTTAGGTGTATACATATGCGCTAGCCCAACATCGGCACCTTTAAGAGTGATCCCACGAATAAAAAATATAGTCAGTACCAGATATGGGAACATTGAAGTAAAGTAGACAACCTGTAAACCGACGATGATGGATTAGCTGTCAAAAATCGAACCCCATTTATTAAAGCAATAAGTAAGAAGACGCCTTGTGATGCGAGCTAAGGCAGATAAAGCAACAGAGGTTCGTGGCGGTTCTCTTTGCACAATTGCACCAACAACTTATCATCCCGCTTTTATTTTAACAGCCTAATAGAAAGAGGAGGATGAGGAGGAAGAAAAGATTACTCACCTTCCCTGATGATTGGATGCCCTTCATAACGATGAAGAAGACGATAAGCCAACTCAGTAGCAAGCAAAGGACAATCCACCATTTAAGGCCCTGGCCATCCTCGATCGATGGAGATGCATCAAGTGTTGTGCGATACCAAAAATACGCAGTCTCTGAGCTTTTCTCGCACTCTTCTATAAGTCTGCCTTTCAGTTGAGGACACTCAGACCATAGCAATGGTTCCTGTAAATATATTACTTTAATTTATCTCACATTTCAAATTACTTACATACTGAAATTTAATGATTGTAAATTCTAAATTACAACAGTTTTATTACGGTCTTACATTTTTTCCTTATCCACTATATAATACTTTCAAAAATATCTTATTACATACAGTAAATCTATATTTGAATATGGGTTATGAAATAGTTTATCAAAGCAGAATTATCAGATTATTATCAAATGTATATTCGATTAAATTAATTGTATCAATCATAAATATGAAGCCCAGTGCAGAAAATTTTTTCCGTTAGACCTTTTTTCTTAAGAGATTGGCAATTTAAAAAACGATGTCTCTTCTATTGAGTGACACATCGCAAATATTTGTAGAACGTAGACAGTAAAAGCTAAAATTAAACATTAATTTTTTAGAAAGTTACAAGCAATCAAAGATACTGTAAGAACATGGTTTTTTATCGTCGCCCAGTCAGCATTCATACGCTGCTGTTATTTGTTGAGGTATCCCATTGTAGCTTGATGTCTGCGTTTTTGCTTTCTTCAACTCCTTCGCTCTCGGAGGTAAGGGTCTCTCGCAATTCGTAGGCACCCGTGGTGCACCTTCTTTGCAAAAGAGAGTCGCAGTTTGGGATGCTCCACCCTTACTTACAAGGGGAGGCCAGGCTGTCCGGTACCCCCATTTTTCATGACACCAGGCCTAAGAGGCTTCTTTTATCATAAAAAGAGGCTATGCCAAGCCATTCATTCCATTGGGCTTTGCGTCTTAGGTTACAGCAGATAGAAGTTTCAAATTAAGCTGTATTTCACGATGTACAGTGTATTAGCACTAATGTTCACAATCAAATATATTACAATTCATACATATTAATTGGCTTTTATATCATAAAAAACTACAAATACATTTGTTTAAATAAATATGGTGTGGTATGATATGGAAGCTAATTAATACGTTGTTACGCTCACGAGTGAACATTACAACGTACTCGGTTACTTAAGGCTGCTCGTCATGGGCGCACAAGGAAACAAATAGCGTGCGTACTGCCGTCCAATGCGGCAGATGAAAGCGAGAGAGAAGGACTTATTGGTAGTGTAAGAAGAAGATGGACTGATGGCGCTCGCAAGCAATGACTGATTGATTGCGATCTGTCGTCGCGACGCGCTCGGTCACTCCAGGGTGGGCCACAGCCATAGATAGTCTAAATCGTCTGTGCAGACCCACTCCATTGTGGACAGTCGCTACGAGTAGTAGTTTGCACCAATAGTTCGGTATCGAAAAGGTCTGTATCGAAGTTCTGTATCCGTTCAAGGAAGAGATATAATCGTTGCGCGAGCACCGTTGACTACCACTGCCGCTGCTTAACTTTGATGTCCATCACCAACATCGTGACAAACCACCACCCCAAAGGCACCACCAACTGTGATCGGCTTCAGCGAGCGACAACCTAGTTTGGACTGGTAAGTGATCAGGTACGGCCTCTTGCACTCGCATCGGAGTTTCTCTCTCGCGCTCGCGTATTAAACTCTAGTCGTCACCTAAAGCTTAGATATATTATCGAAGCATGCTTTAAAATTGTCGAAACTTGCATCCCTGCCCTTGCGATCTCGCGCTTAAACTTGTGTCTCTTCTCCCGTTCTACCGTTGTAAAGTGTTGTATCGCGTATGATAAAATTAGCTGTATTGCGCGGCTTCGTGTCTCGAAACTGAGACTAGTAGGATATTAGTTAGATTGCTGGGAGCGATCCAGCTGGCTGGCATCGCATTTTTGGTGGGTGGTTTGGTAGGCGATTTGGTGGGTGATTTTGTTGATGGTTTGGTGGGTGATTTCCTGGATCGTTTGGTAGGTGGTTTAGTGGGTGGTTTGGCGGGTGGTTTGGCGGATTTGGGTTATTAGGTTATTGGTTTTTTCCCAAAAATCGGAAGGAGAGAGAGAGAGAGAGAGACAGAGAGAGAGAAATATTTCAAAAAATTCGATTTTACATGCTATAATATCATACGAAAATAATTTAATTTAATATCAATTTATATTCACAATTATACTGTTACTTACGATGTGAATTATGTTTTCCAGGTATGAACAAGTTATGTCTAATAGGAGTATACTTTAATATGTTCGAAGGTTTAAAACGTCGAATTATTGAATATTGACTATTGAATATTGACCATTAATTATTGAATATTTATTATTGAATATTTACCATTGAATATGTACCTTTGCATATTTACCATTGAATATATACCATTGATGTCACTCTTAGTATTGACCGTTACTGATAATAATTGATAAAAATTGGTTTTTATTATTGATATTTGGCTGTTATTGTTCAACAAAAACATTTGATTATTAAAATTGATCATTTATTTTGAATGCCGAATCTTTATAAAATTGTAATTACATTTTTTATTCATTTTTCATATTTAATGTTATTTATTATTTCATTTGAAAAGTCATTAGTAAACTTTGAAAAGTCATAGTAGAAAAATGGATCACGACAATGTAGATCAGGTAATTAATGAAAATCGTCGTCGCGGTAGACCTGGAATTAGACTTACTTCTGCCAAGGAAAGGGAATTTCGAGAAAGGCAACGGATTTTGGCAAATGAAAGAAAAAGACGATACAGAGAACGTTGCGGTAATAATATCAATGATAACTCAGATAGATCGGCACATCATACGAATCAGGTAATAACTGAAAATGGTCGTCGTAGTAGACCTAGAATTAGATGTACTTCTGTAGAGGAGAGAGAATATCAAGTTAGACAACGGATTTTAGCAGAGAAAAGAAGAAGTCAATACAAGAAATGTTCCGGCAATAACGTTATTGATAATTCAAATATATCGGAATCTCATTCTAATCAGGTAAATTCTATTGAAAGAAGTATACAATGTATGAGAAAATGTAATAGAGATAATGATGATGAGGAAAGAAAATTTCAATATCCTCGATGTGTACGAAATGCAGAGAATCAAAGACTTTTGGAACAAAATAGTAATGTTAATGAACATTATTTAGGTCAGATCAATGTTTTATGTAATCATTGTAATGCGAAACATTTTACTGCAGAGAAAGTATTCAACAAGGGTAATTCATTTAATGACTGTTGCGGTCATGAGTCTGTTAAATTGGAAGCCATTCCAGATTTTCCAGATAATTTATCGAAAAGTGCGATGACGTCACAATTGTACACTATATAGATATACTTATCCATTGTGACGTCACAATTGTCTGAAATTGGAAGTAGCTATAACTTTGTTAATAAATGTTAAATTCGGAAAACAAAAAATACGTGTCGATTACTTTTCGATATTCTATCTTGACGAATCTAATGGATTTTTTCACGCAAAATCTCCATTGTAATCAAATAAAATGTAAATTATTTTTATTAATTATTTTCGAAGATTATTAAATATGCAGTTTTCATATTTATTATTTTTATATTTTTTATTTTTATTATCCGTTTATAGATAATCAAAAGTTACTGGTCTATAGGTTAATGACTTTGAATATATTGAGAGCACCTCTAAATATTCTATTAACAAAATCTACAGTTGCCTAGTTACCAACTTAGAAGCAAGCGTGGCGAAAGTCCGAGCAGTGGGTAAATGCTCTTCTTTCGCCATCGAAAACAATGGCGAAACCACGTACTTTCGACCAGAGGATCAAGAAAATACATTCATTTTAAATAGCACACACTGCACCCGTGCTAGAGCCCACTTCACTGTCTTCTTTTCTAATTTCCACGATCTCCCCTATTTCGACCCTTTCCTATTTTTGTACTACGAATTTCAAATTAGTTGGTTAATGGCCCTTTTCAATTTCCCGACTAATAAAATAAAAATTATTATTATAAAAAGCTTTGTGATAAATCATCAAATTAAAACAATTTTAAAGTGAATACAGGAAGAGTAGCAGCGCGCGTAGCGCGCCAATCATTCTAGTACCATACAACCCGAACATTGTTTTATCATAAAAATAAAGTAATATCTAATATTGTTTCACATTTTGTTCGTATTGTGTTTTTAAAGTAGTTGATAGATAGATAATACAGATATTTAGAAGTTAAAAGACTTAATTTTAGATAACAAAATTGTCCGACGTTTGTAATCTTATATGCAACATGATGTTTCATGATAGCGTTGGGATGATAACTTATCTTTTTATATACTTTCTCTAAAGTAAACATCTAAAGTGGTTACTGTACTACACGTCAAATTATCAGTCGTTCATTTTTTCATTTTCATCAATTATTTATGTTACTGCCGTTCATTGACCCAATACAATCAGCGAATGACTGCAACTTAAAAAAACTTGAAATTGAATTGAAATAATCCCAATTCAATGAAAAAATTTTTAACTTGTTCCAATATTTTCTTAAAGATAAAATCCTTTATGAATTACTATCTATTTGTGTACGAAATATGATTTACAAAAATGTGTATATTTTATAGTAGCAAAACATATTGATCAAAAGTTACCATAAACAATCCAAGTAAATATAGCAAATGTTTACCTTTGCTCGTTAAAAGGCCAGTGTGTAACCATGGGTGAAAATGTTCGTAAGCGAAATCCTTCTCAATATGTTTCGTGCTGCTAAGAAGTATCTAATTTTGAATAAAAATGTATATTCTTTACATTAACTTTTCAAATTAAACTTTATCTTTGTCATAGATTGTTCTTTTTAAACATTTCAAATTAAATTCTATTTATTAAATTATTTAACATTATAATTTTCTTACTTTTAAGTCATCTGGATGGCGAATAACGATTATTGCCTTATTGAGCATCCACAATCTGTAAATCGGATAGTATTCTTTACCCCATCTTCGAAGATACTCGTTGATCTTGACTGAAAATAAGAAAAATATGAATTTATAATTAACATACTTTTTTACATTTGGAATAAATCTATGATGAATTTGCCAGTTTATTCACGTTTAGGAAGTTCAAAAAAATAAAGAAACAAACATGTTGTGATACATCTTCATAACAATGTTTCCCTCATTCTATAAGTCATACAATAAACGAGAAAATTTTTCATCTTTCAAAAACGGTCCTTAAAAAAGAGGAAAAAAGATCTATCGATATTTGGTTTTATTTTATTTAAGACACTCAATGTGTGATTCTGATGAATATTCATATTTATCAATTTGGTTTTCATAAAGTAGTCAATTTATATTTTACTATCGTAAAAATTACTTAAATATATATTTGAATGAGATCGAAAATTCAGCCAATCAGAGAATTTACATTAGTTAAAATAAATTCATACTCTTTGAGGAAATCATTTTCGCAGGATTGGGGAAAAATTGATTTCATATAACATCTAAAAATGTTGAAATTACCACGAAACACTCATAATATTATGCATTCAAATACAACTGGTTTTTATGCAGATGATGTTTACATCACGAATTTATTTCTTTATACGACGATAGCTTTGTATCTCATGGATGAATGTTGAACTATGAACGGCAGTTTTGTAATCGGAGTCGAGATGTTTCCTCATAACTGACCCACCAAGTGGACCGAAAGCCATAGACATGCACCGTAATAATCGTATTTTAAAAGGGAGATGGCTTCTAGAGCCCAGCCATATTGAACTTAGAGGGTTAGTCCTATCTTAAAGAAATGATGGATTTGTTGTGAAGTCATTTTATTCGTAATTTGGTTGCTGGGAGTAATGGGCTGCTTACAAAAACAAAAGTGGTGCGCGAAGCGCGCTTAGAGATGACTATAGTATAGTAAACTTGACATAAGCGAGGACGTGATCTGGAGCCGATACCTCATTAAGGAATAAAAAAAAAAAAATTTGACATAATTTGGAATAACCATTCTGCGCCTGTCGGCAAACGATTGCATTTGTCGATATCTTCGTAAGACTACTTATGTGATATCGATAAGTGATAATCTAAAATTACAATATCGGCGAGTCGAAAATCCGGAATTCAATTAATCGCTGGATCACCTTGCCGGTTGTTTTTATTGAATGTTGTCTATATTTAGTTACTTGTTTGTTTCGTTACTTAGACACGCACATGCCCACACAATAAATAATCTTTGCCTTTTTAGATTGTTTTAATTATATAAATACATAATTACCTTAATTGCATTTTTTCCTTGTTTGTATTTAAGTTATTTAATAATTAACAATTTTTGCTATAAAAATATAATCGCTTCTTAGACAGTCTGTTAATTATATCACAAAATAATTCATTTCTGCGACTAGACATAATATGAAAGATGTGGATGGTAGATGGGAAATTTTAAAACTTTGTACTATTTCGCATAAGCTTAGAAGCGGTAAAGATGCTAGACGTTTCTGACTCATATGAGTTGATGATTAAAAAAAAGTTTATGGCAATACAATTGAAATAATATATTTTCAAAAAATACAGAAAATTAGAAGAAAAAAAATATTGAATAACTTAAAGGCATAAAGAATCATGAAATCTGTTTATTATGTAATCTACATACTTGTATTATGTATGTGGGTTAAAGAATTCTCACGATAAAACTGATTTTTGTGTGAAAAAACTGTTAATAATTATAAAATCTTTCAAGAGAAAACGAAGAAAAAATTTAATAATAGGGAACTTGCATAAAATATTCTATTAGGTCCGTCATGTAAAATAAAAAAAATTAATCGGTACGTATTTTTTCTTTCTCAAATAAATGAATATTAACCAAGATATAGCAAGTTGAATTGTGTGTGACGTCACAACCTCGGTCGCGCTATTCCACTGCAGTATAACTATATAGTCCGATATACTGACGTCTCGCGTTATTTTCAACTTGATGTATCTTGGTTAATATTCATTTATTTGAGAAAAGAAAAAATACGTACCGATTAAATTTTGCTACTTTACATAACGGACCTAATACAATTTTTTATGCAAGTTCCCTATTCAAATTATATAATTAAAAAATTTAAAAAGATTATTTATTGCGGGTGCCCACAAATATACATATATATATTTTTTATTAATTTCATATGTAAACAAAGCAATATATATATATATATATTGACTATCATTCTTCCAAGTACACTAAATTTTGTTCTCTTTCTATAAAAAAAAGATGATCTCACTCGCATGGTTGAATAGATATTTATATCTCCTGTTTCACTAAAAAGTGTATTTATTAAAGCATTTTTTAAATATTTATCTCAATGAAAATAACCTTTAAAAATAAAATAAAATTTCAAAGACTATATATATTGTAAAATTTTGAACATTGCAAACTGCACACAATTTTAAATTTTAAAAAATGTGTTAAGGTCTCTAAGGACTCGTGATTCAATGCAGTAATCACGAAACAATAAATATTAAATTAATATTCTCTTAATACACAACTTTTTAAGTAAAAGGGTGATGTAAACATAGAGTAGCAAATAAATAATTTGTAATTGCACTAACTCATGATTCGCATAGTAGCGCGAAATATAGGTTAGGAAAACATCGATTTTTTATTTTCAATGATAAATATCTTTTTAAAAAGATCGGCTTGACACATATTTTTTATACTTATAAGAAAGAACATAATTTGATCTTTGAGAACATACTTTTTATTTTTGAAAAACCCACCTTTAAAGTAACAAACTTTATCACTTTCTATAACAATTGATATGATTCTCATAAATTGCTATGTAAAAATGACTAATTTCAATAATTTTTTTTTCAAAAAATAAGTGGACAACGTATATTTTAAAAAATAGAGAAAAATTCTTTAAAGTTTAAAGAATACGCTAGAATTTTGTTGCTTTCGAAACCCATTTTTTGATATTTTAGAGAACTACCTTAAGTTAGTTTAAGAAGAAGATAGCATACTTAAATTTCAAAACAATCGGTGACGTAAGCATATGCTATTCGATTTGAGATTGATTAGGCCATATTATTATTAGAGAGTAATTTTAGAAGATAAGTTCAAAATTTCTGCTCATCAGTGCATCAAAATAATCAAATATTTTGATTACTTTTCTATCAGTATCCTTATCCTTTTATCTTTTTTTTTATCATTCTCGAAAGAAAATTGTTAAATATTTTCTTATCTCCACTATTTTTAATGGTTATTATTATTTCCTTAAAATAATATTTTAATATTTTCCGCATACCCGCGTAAAACAATTAGGTATTGCCAATATCTTGCTGGACATATGAGCAATACTATTCCCATGTATTGAAAATATTACGATCCACATATATCCAACACAAGGAAATCGGTCGCAACGGTCAGAACCGAAATCATGGTTTTCGATGTATTGCCCACATATTTGACATAGTATGGCTTATATGTTGGCAATAAAACAAATTTATTAGTTTATTGGCAATATGTGGCCCAAATTAACAAAAATCTTAAAAAGTCAATATTGAGAGAAATAATAAAATTCTTATGGATTTTTAAATCAATTTTTTTTCTTAATACGATTCCATATTCTAGGTATAACTACCTTATTTTGTTTGGGAATAATACGTTGCTTCAGACTAGTAATCTTACGATATAGAAATTATTTCAGTTTAAAAATATTTTAATGAGAAATATTTTTAAATTCTATCAACACAGTAACAATTACATGTCTTACATTATTTAACGTCACGAGGTTTATGATATCATAAAAGATCTTTTTTAAACTTATTCATAATATTATATTGTAGAAAAATAACGAGTGCGAGCACACCTACACAGCGCTTGAATTCCATCGTATATTATTCTTTCGTCCAAACCCTGGTAGAAATCGATTCCATTATTTACCTAATGGTTAGCTAGTTTTTCCAATAATTGCTAAAAACTAGACACGTTTCTTGGACATTTCTATCTATCAATGAAACGATTTTTTCGATCACATTCTCCATTTAATAGGCGAAATAATAGATTCAGTTTTTTCACAAATTTACATTACCTTATTCATGAATATTTAAATGATATTAAAGTTGGCGAGTTTTTTTACTTAGGAAATAGCTAATAAGAGGCTTACTATTATGACGAGGCGTGAGAGAGACAGAATCAAACGAAAAAATCATTGTTTTCGTTTGTATCGCCCGAAGCAGTATTATAAATTAAATATAATACCAGTAATTTGTATTTACATTTAAGTTGGCTACATTTTTTAAATATTTTTTTTTAAATATATGATCTAATGAGAGAGAAAATTTAGTAGAAGTTTTTTCAGGTTATGTGATTTCCATTAAATAGAGAATATTACCGAAAAAATCGTTTCATCTATACCTAGAAATTAGTTATTTTCACTAGATATTTATTATTTTCCTGTCCATTTCCGATAGAGAAATTTCTACCAGGAAAGTATTCTCAGAAAAGCCAAACAAGATTTAGACGCGAATTACAAAATCTGAAAATTATCCAAAGTTTAAATTACAGTTAGATTTCTTTTTTCTATACTATTATATTCAAATGTGATAATCTTCTAGGTAATAATATGAAATGTAGTTTAAGTAGTGATCAGACGAATTTGAAAATAAAATACATAAGAAAACAAGAGAAGCTTTTTTTGAACACTACGATGAAGGGAATAATATTTTAATATAATATTTTTTTTTTTTTTCACTTTTTAATTTGTCAATGAGCTATACTATGTCAAATGTGTGGGCAATACATCGAAAACCATGATTTCGGCTCCGCTGCGACCGATTTCATTGTATTGGAGATATGTGGATTGTAATATTTCCAATACATGAGAATAGTATTGCTTATATGTCCAGCAAGATATTAGCAATACTTAATTTTTTTGCGTGGTTATATAGCAAGTACTTTTCACATTTACTGCAGCTATATATATTAAAACGGACTATCCTTGCGTCACAAAAATACTGTTAAACTATTTTTTTCTGATACAAAAAATGATATACACACGATCCAATAACTTTGAAAAACCTCGAAGAATCATACTTGAATAAGATTTGACAACTTGCTAACACTACAACTCTCTGTATTTATTACCCGTGGATGAATGCAGTTCAAGGCTATTTCCAAATATCGGCAAGATGTCTGGTCCTGGAATTTGGTTCACGAGCTTGCCCTTTCGGCTGTAGTGCATGCACAGGTGAAAGAGTATCAGACCCAGCAGGGCCGCCGCCAAAAAGTAGATCATTGCTAGTGCGTTGTGTCTCGCGGTCTGATCGATACTGATTAACCGTGTGCGTGAAAGCACGCACCTACCCATTTATATGAGTAGAGCGCGCGAGTCGAAGGTCAGTTACAACTGATAAAATTATCGCTCTGGTAAAGTTAATCATAATCGCATGGCTAGTTTCCCCGGGAAAAAATGTATACACATGTCCATAGATTTTTGTCATCAAAATACTTTTATATGATCAAAATCTTGAAGTTGCAAATTCGAATAAATTCTTCTAAAAAATTATTTTTTCAAAAGCAATTTGTCTTCAAATATATAAATCGTAATTTACGAAACCCTTCGATTTTAATACAAAGAAATAAAGGGTTTATAAGTAACAAAATTGAAAAGAGAACGGCTTGCGATGAAACACGTTCTGCACGCTGAAACACGTGATTGCTCTCTATTCGTGAAAATAAAACTACCAAATTCACCAAAAAACTTTTATTATAATTTATAATAAACAAAAAAAATTTTGTACAATTTTTTGAAGTGATAACTTCTTATGGGAGGGTGAAGTCGTAAACATGCCGCCACTTGGGCTCTAGACTAGTCAAATTTTCAGTCGAAAAGTTCAGTCACCTATCCCCACTCCAGCGCCTGATCAGCAGCGCAGCGGGGGGGCTAACCGATATGTGACAAGAGCCAATGAAGACGCGCGCTATACTTCTTGTCTCTCTCTCTCTCTCTCTCTCTCTCTTTCTTCGGCCTCTACATCAACGACGCACCATCGGCCTTGAAACACTGCAGTCATCACATCTATGCAGATGACCTTACAGTCTACTACAGTGGTTCCTATCACGAGCTTGATA
>JAWWEQ010049692.1:0-12966 GCA_035583055.1 Torymus tubicola
CGTTTTAATGTACCTGCTTGAAATTTGCTTCCAGCATATGTGCATTAAATTTCTGGAATTTTTTTTTACAGTGTAGGTAGCGCAGGAGAGTTTAGGAATTTTCCACGATCGATGTTGTCTCGTGATATACGTATATAGAAGGCTCTTCTCTCTCTCGCTCTCTCTCACTCACTCTCACTCATTTCCTGTGGCTATACAACCTGTGCGAGGAATACACGTGCAGACTTGGAGGTTTACGTAAACGTATTTTGGCTGATAGACGAGGGAACGCAGCGGCGCCTATATACAAAGAGAAGCTTCGCCTCGAATTCTCTTTTGTGCATATATACTATCTACGCACAACGTTATACGTCAGCGCACACGTGCGTCGTGTGTATGTGTGTATCTATATAGGTAGATATATCGATCGATTTGCGAAGAGGATTATACATAACGGTTTTGTTGGATGAATAGACTAATTTAATCTCTTTGAAAAAAGGAATAACCAGTTGTATGTGTGTGTATATATATCGTGAGTATATAGAAAGCGTGGTTAGGTAAAACTAGAATGTATATAGGAATTATTGATATATTCGTTTGATGTTTGTACAGCTATGATATTTTTGAAAAATAGAAAGGAATTTTGTTACATATATGCGTACGATGATTTTGGATTTTATTCGATATGCATTATGCATAGTTTAGAAATTGTAAAGAAGAAAGCAAAAAAAAACACATATATATTCTTTTACATCAAACATTTGTAAATCCACAAAAACAGTAATTTGCTTTTCAACAAATACAAAAATATTTTTCAACAGCTTTTAAGTTATTTTAGCCACTTTATTTTCATCGCAACGCAGCTTCTTTTTACACAAAATAGTTTAACTTTTCTAAAAAAAAAGGCTTTCCTATTCCGCTTTAAACAATTATAATTATTATTTTTTTTTGTATATACAATTGTATACACTATTCACAAAAACAAACAATTTTCGCGTTTTGTAAAAACTACTATACCGTCTCGTAAAACGACCTCAGATTGTATAAAGATCGAAAAAAAATTATAATATTTTACAGTGGATTTTACAATTTACACAGTACAGAAAATTTTCCCACTAGCAAAATTTCTTAAAAACTATGGTAATGTCTTTAGATGTTTACAGTCTGTGGTAGCTTCACGAGACAGTATGATAATTTTTACACTAAACCTTTTACTATAGCGTCATATTATACTAATATCTCACGTAGGTGACATACGCCGCCCACAAAGACCTTCACGCCAATCCCAACCACATATATACAAAACAAGATTCGTTTGACCATCTGGCCGGTCGGTCCCTCGATCCGCGTGCGTAATTCAACGCGCGATAAACATCGACTTGGAAATTCTAACGGTTATACGCGCGCGTGCGACTTTCTCCTCGTATATATATACGCGCGTGGAGATGTTTACGCGAAACGGAAATTTTGCAGAGTTGGCACGAGGTGCTATCACGCGCAATGAAAGTGAAATTATTGTGCGTAAGTATGCATGTACGTGCGTTTGTAATAATGAGTCGGTATGTATAGTTGGGTATAACAAGGTTTATAAAATTTGGATACTATGTTATATAGTCCTCGTTCAATGGTCTGATCTTTGTTTATGGAGAATCAATTTTATGAGATGCCTGATGGTTAATAGTTTAATGTATAATTTGATCGTTAAATAATTGAGCGACCATGAGGAATAGTTTAAATTCGTTATAAACGGCTAACGCTAACTTTTGTTCGGCAACTCAATTTCATCCTGCTACTCGTACATCAAGTTATAATGCATTACTTTTCCTGTTCGAGTAAGTGCTGTATATATAGAAATGTAATTAAGAGCTGTACAAGTTCTCCCAAAGGGAAGAGATTCGTTAGATTAAAAATGTATTTCCGTCATATTATTAGTTGCATATAATCTCTAAAGTTAAATTAATGAAAAATCACTAAAAATTAGTTAAAATGGTTTCACTGTAATATTACATTATTTAAAAAAAAGCGAAACTTAACTATTTTAAATAATCAATATTTCGACATATTTATACTAAGAACTAGTGAATATTCACTAATGTTTCGATGGAGCAATTTCAACAAATCTTTAGTAATTTTTTCGTTAATCCAACGTTATATAGATAAATAAAACGATTCAATGAACGATAAATGATAAAAGTCTCGATAAGTGTAGTTCTCGAGCAAAATGTCGACCTAGAAATGCGTAACGAAAAACAAACGTTTAATTAAATTATACTATACAAGCTCTAGAATGTTCGTATTTACATAAGAGTATAAAAATTCGAATTATACGAAAAAATACGTTATCAAGAAAGCAATAAATCGTTACAGATATCCGAACAAATATATATTTAATTAAAAAAATATGTCGACATTTCATTTGCTATTCAAACATTTGTATATTTTATCAGACTGCAATTTCACGCTAACACGAATCAAAGTAAACAGAGAAGCGTTTCTGAGGTTCTCAGTTATGGACTTTTATAAAAAACTTTTATTTACCTTACTGGATTGTTTATTCAACTAACGCTAAAGTTCAATTATTTTATAAAGCCTGTACGTTGTTTCGACAAAAATACACTTTCAAAAGTTTCAGCTGCACCACTCGTGTAGCACTCGACGAGATTAACAAAAGAAAAGTTGTCGAAACGAAAAACTACCTATACGATTCTTACTAACGACAGTTTTATTCAGAGGACAAAAATAACTCTGATAAAAATTCGAATCACCAGAACTTCCGCATTTATGCCCCCACACGTGACAATTGAAACCTCTAGCAAACAATGCAACAAATATTTCGTCTTTTTCCTCATTTTCTCTTTCTCGTCTTCCCATACTAATAACAGCTCATTGTCATTATTCTCGTCTCTCTCTCTTCTCTCCAAAAACAAAATGAAACCTTCACAACACTTCTCAGCACAAAAATCACGAGAGACCTCGAACTACCAAGACAGGTCTCAATTAAATCGTCGCTGTGCTCTGCAAAACAAAGCTGCTGCTGCTGCTGCAGCTTGCTACACATCCACATATATGTGCTCGCTCATACACGAAGAAAGGGAAAGAAATCAGCTGTGCGCTGCACGTGCACACGCGAGAGCAAAAGAAGCACGTGCAACGCGCACGCGCGGGCGAGAAAAACAGGTTAAGTTTATTTGTTGTTGTTTTCGCCATCAACACAGTCGAGGAGCAGGATCGATGGGCGAGTATAAATGAGTCTGAAAGCTTGTAGGAATTTTCGTGATTCTTTTTACATTTTTTTTTTTTTTTTTTTGAAAGCGGGGTAATGACGTTGCCAAGAGGTCAGGTGTCATAAGAGAGTGGGTTCGACGAGAGGCTGCTATACGAGTTTTTTCTTCATTTTTCGGCAATTTTGGAGTTTGGGTTGTTACGAAAATTATGGGTGGTGGCAGGTCATATTGCGTACGTCAGTTTTACAAGTTCGCCCGGTTGTTTTACGTAATATTTGCTCGCTCTTCGGTTCTGCATTATATATTCTAAACGTCGAATTTTTTACAATGCTGAAGTGTACTTGACGTATCGATTGCAGAGTATAATACTTTATTGCAACCGCTTATAATCGATAAATTATTATTCAAACATTTTTTCAATTCATTTTTTTCCGTTATAAAAAATTAATATTCTTCGGCATAATGTTCGCTAGAAATTTAACCAATTTTCCATTATTGCCTTTTTTCTCGGTATTTCATATTATCAATGTTTTCTCAACACGCGTAGCAAAAAAATTTCTTTAAGCACATACATGAATTCGAAATATCTGCGCTATAACAATTATATATAGATCGCCAGTTAAAAAGCGTACAGGAAATACATCGTTTCCAAGAATAAACTAATAGCCCAAGCTACATTATACCAATACATTCCATTAGAAAAATCTAAAATATTTCGAATAAGTATATAATAACAAAAAGACAAATAAACACTTCCAATGAAAAATGCTGTCATTCCGCATGACTATATATATACTACACCATTTATATCCACACAAAAACTCTTTCAAAGCATCAAACTCGATCGGCATCCCGACCGCATACGCTGTACACATATATCGTAAATTTACTCTCCTTGCTCTTGTAAACTGTGCGCATATATATATACACTCCAACTACTGTGCGTTTGCACTCGACTCACGCTGACTAATGGATCAGAGTTTCACTCTAGCGTATAATACAAGTGGCCTTTGAGTCACATCGCCAATGGAAATTTAACAGCAACAGCTGATATACAAAAGTCTGTGTTTTTAATAATGCAGGGAGGGAGTAACATATGTCCGCGTATGAGAATTCCCTCGGGGTTTCTTATACGACGTGAAATCGAATACGGCGGGAGGTCTGGTAAAAAAAAAAGATGTGAATTGTGGGTGGAAAGTTTTGTTTCTCATCTATCATGTGTGTGTGTTAGCTTGAGAAGGATTGAATGTTTGAAAATTTAAGGGGAGGGGGATAAATAAGTAGTATTAAGTGTCTCGTTGTGAATATATAAAGTACCGGTTAGATCCGGAAATAAAAGTGCTTGAATGCGGTGTTGGTGGTATTTTACAAGAGACGAATCATTCTTAAATTACAAAAAATGTCGTACAAGTGAAATTTTCAGCTTATCGTTATGGGTATAATGAAAACTATACGATAAAATGTTTGCTGAACCAAATGAAATCTAATCAATGAAAAGTGTTTAAATATTAGAGACAGACGGAAATGAACTTTTATATCTTTGTCTTTTCGACACGGAGAGAAATATCCTATGAAAATTTCAGAAAATATCTAGTAAATCATAAGACAAACTAAGACTCTATCAAATATTACAATACAATACAGTAATTTTCATGATTTCGACATTTATGAAGAAAAAAAACGCCGAGAAGCTGATTTGAACCCTCGACCCTTCGCTTTTACCACTCGGCCACTGTCTCACTTACGTATAACCTTTCGACTCATCTACATATGGTGTATTCTGCTTTACCGACGGCGCACCAAATTACTATACTGACCACTAAACTTTAAGTATAACCTCTACTAAAAATTGTTTTCTATTCTATTAAAATTAAATACATCACATTTTTATCATATTTTCTAGTAAATTTTGATAGCTAAAATACAAAATTTTGAAAGAGTTTGTATTATTTTTTAATAGAATATATCTTAATAATTAATAAAAATCTACTAAATTTCGTGATAGGGTGAGTTTGTTCCACGATTACTCAAGATTATAGTAATTTTTAATAGGAATATTTTTTCCGTGCAAATATAATTCAAGAAATTCAGTTGATCCTCTTTCACCACAATCAAAGTATGCCACATGTAAGTCAATTTGCTTTGCAAATTCGTGCGTATATATTTATACAGGGTCATTGAGCAGAACAACAATTTCACAAAGCAAAAACCTTCTCATTAAAATTTAAATTATTATTTTGAAACCTAAAAAAAAGCAACGGGAATGAAATTATTCATGAACAAATTTTTACACATTTATAATGATCACTTTGCTCACAATCGCTCGTTCAAAGCCATTCATAAATTCTCATCTGCGTGCTATATAATTACCACACCAAAGAGGGGGAGATCAATCCACATACATACATATAAAAAGAACCTTTATTACCAGGCTCTCGGATACCCGCGAATTTTCCCTATTACACCCATCATGTAGCATATATACATATAGCAAACGGTAACCAGACGACCGCGCGGTACGGCCTTTCTATATACCGTACCAGAAGAGGATGACGAAATACCGAGAGACTATTTCGTGGCTCGACTAGCCGAGTGTGTATCTCCTGTATATATATACCTGTATAACACGTGGTCGTGCTTTCGCGCGTCCGTGTGTGTCCGTGTGTGTGTGTATATACTATATGTATATATATACACATATAGTATATAAGGTATAATAATGGGAAGAGAGGGAAAAAGAAGATAGGCGTGTGTAATTTGCGGACGACATAGATGTGTATTTTTTTGCAGGCCAGTTCACATTCTTCATCGATTAGCCATTATCAGCATTTAGAGAGACAGACTCGGAGCTATAAGGTGTGGATATAAAGTGACATCGATGGAAATACGCACGATAATGTCAATGGCCAATTGCCTCTGGCCTTCAGGGATGAATGAACCAAGTTTTCGTTAACCGACTATATACGCCTTTCGATGCGGTATCGTCGACGACAGATTTCTTGGCATTGCCACATGGACTATACGCGGTTAGTTTCGAAATAGAACACGGTGCACAGTTTGTCAGGTGGATATAATGTGAATGAACATTACATGCTGGGATTAGATGTACGCGGGGTAAATGAGATTAGCAGGGGTTTGAGAAAGGTATAGGGTTACGCATATTTCGTGGTTTTATACATAAATCGTATAGAGAGCCATTTAGAGAGGTAAATAAATATATACTTATGATTTGATTTAAATAATAAAATATGTGAACATTGTGATATTCTCTCGTGACTCTTCTGCGTTCGCCTCCGAGCAAGACTGAACTCGTCTCACTCCTTGTCTCCCTTTGTGAGGGCGATAGTTCAATATGACTATTTCATTTAGTGTTACAGCCAACTGTATAGTCCTTCTTCCAATTAGTGCTTATTTACTAAATTAACGTAAAACAATTCCGGAACATTGAATCTCTTTATGCTAACCGAATATTCCCGACCAATCGCGGTCGTGATGTTCTACTAGTATCTCTTTTATGCATTGTTAAATGATTTAGATTGTAATTTATTTGAGTAAAAGAGAGAAAATTATCGTTTCGTCAAGTCATCTCAAGTTAATAATAATTTGCCTAAAATATACCTACAACAGAATCAAATTTACGTACCATACCATTCGCATAGGCTAATATTTATAGAAATCCTTTGTTTTACCATCCAAAACCCATTACATCCCCTATATATAATATCTCACATTTCCAAAACCTTTGTTCGCACTCTACTCTATATAATATGATATGATATACATCCTCGACTACCCGATCCGTGTCAACAACCGCACCTCAGTCTCTCGATCCTCCTCTTTTTTTCTCCTCTCTTTCGGTCGATGACTCACTGGCGCCTCTCGCCTGCTATGCCCTTACTACCGTACTGCAGACACACACACACACACACACATACACGCAGATATATAATAACGAACCGGACTGAGTTCGCTCGTTGCTTTCCTTATCGTACGTTAACTCTTGCGATACGTCCTTCATATATAAGCGACTCGTCAGTTATTCTCTATTTTTGCGTTATTACAAGCGTTTCTCAAAACCCCATGGGAGACTGAGGCAGTTCACGCATAGGTGTACGAATGTAGATGCGAAAAAGATAAAAGGGTAAATAAAGGAATACGAGAATGAGAGGAGAGCATGCGCGAAGGAAGCCGATGAGGAAAGTCAAGTTGTTGTGTGAGTCTCCGCATAGGATTGTACTGAATTGATTGCAGACGACAGAGACTCATTCGGTATTCATTGGCTTCGTTATTTCATTCTTTTTCTTTCGAGAGAAAAATTGTTCGTGTCAGCGTGAATCTGAATTTTTTAAAGTAAAGATGTCGTAGCTTAATTTAGCCAGGCATGAAGTGTATCATCATTATAGACAAATATATACTTAATTGTATACTATTTTAAATAAAGAAGTTGTTTCACCTGAGTATTTTTACTATATTACATGCTTCTTGTGCTACAATAATTTATAAAAATTAGTTTTCACCATACCCTGGCCGAAAGTATCATTTTCGCTCCCGGCTCAGTGACGAGAATGTGGTATTTTCGGTCCGGGTATGGTGAAAAATAGTATATGCAACATGGGGATAAAGAGGGACACCCCAGAGCACATGTTTGCAATTTACACGTGCTCTGGACTGGCCAAATCTTTACCTCCCTGTGTAATACAGTAATATAACATTCGAATAACAAAAAAGAAAGTAACTAAATCGTAGGTCTGAAGTTTGCAACGTTGGGACGCAACGAAATAATTTTTCACACTTAAATAAAACAGTTAAAAATTTGCACGATATAGTGAAATCTTTATTTTGATGTTGGGTTATGCTATAAAACGCTAAACACATGAGAAAATTCAAAATCTAACATGTAAAACTAAAAAGAAAAAAATTTTCTAAAGTTTCGTTGCACTCCAACGATGCAAACTTCAAACCCATACTAAATCAACAATTTACTTGGAACCCCGCCTACTACATGCCATTGCTTACAAAACGAAACATAATGCAATTTCGAGTCCTCTCTCCACTTCTATTCGATCAATGAAATGAATTCCATTCTCTGCTTATATATAAGCGATACGAACCTTTGTCGTCGTGTGTGGGTGTGTGTCTGTGTATATATATACACACAGGTGTACACGATGCTAACGACGCATGTGCACCACATGTGGTACAAACGTAACTATATATATATGCACACCTGCCTTGAAGACGAGACGATTATATATACGGAAATTTTAATCAGTTTGAGGAATTCCGAGCGCTGACGCGCGCAAGCCAGTGTGACGAAGTCTCAAAGTTCGTAATTTCGAAGCTTCCGATGCATGTAGAGCCGCGTGGGGTCCGTAAACGCTTTATCTCTATACAAATATATTTTCAATACAAGTATGGTAGGGTAGCGGTTCCATTACGGCCCATTCTGGGATTTATACAGATACTTTGTACAATAAAAACGTATCTCCATGAATTTTTCGGTAGATACCTCGGATCGGTTTTTTTCTTTTTGAATTTTCATGTTTCATTTGGAGGTATGTACGTGACAGTGTACACGTACAGCTTGGAATATACTATTTATTGAAGAACTGAGATAATTTTATAAAAAAATGCTTTGCTGAGGAGTTATAAATTAATCAAAATCGTCAAAAAATGCTAAAATTGTCAACTTTGACATGGCACAGCTCAAAAACATAAAGGTTAAAAAATCTGAAAAAATTCATCAACACTCGGTACATCAAATTAAATGTTTTCACAAAGTTTCAAGAAAATCTATTCTTTGACCTCTCGATTTGATAGAGAATCACCCATATATATAATATAGTGTGTGTGTGTGTGTGTATATATATTCACTATATTACACATTTATATATAAACAATAATATAGTGACAATGCGACCACAACATCGATTTCCCGTGCAAACAAGACGATCGTGCGGCGACGACGACCAACGTTATCGGAACCTCAATTGTTCGTATTAGGAGAAAAAAGAAGCTTCCTATATAGGGAGCTTCACTGCACTGTTGTCGCATGGTTGTTTCACGCGCGTCGTGGTAACGAGAGGAAAATTGCTTGAGCAATTCAATAAACTGCACTTGCACACGCGTATATATAGCGACGAGAAATCTAATTCTCACCCAGCGCCTCCGGCTTCCTAACGCGATATCGTTTTCCGTTCGCGTGTATATATACGTGCGTACGCGACAGTTTGCCTCGGAAATGAAAGCGTAAATGTGTTTTTCGAGCGAATAATGTGCGGACAACTGTGATGTTTTAGTTGTCGAGTAGATGTTTCTATATATGAGTATAGTGTTGTTTTTTAAAGCGTATGGGTGTGATTGTATATATATTAAGGTTTCGCAAAAGTGTGTTATATTTGTAAACCTATACGGTTGTTTGTAAGTATATATAAATAAAATTATTGCGATGTTAATTTATAATAATTGTTGATTTAACGAACAAAATAATTAATATAATGCTTTTCAAACTGTATTTCAAACATACTGAAGAGTGAATATTGAACAAATAATTTACGATGTTATATAATATTCAATATCGAATATGCAATAACTATCGTATTTCTGTTCTTTATTGTAGAAAATAAAACGAATAAAATAGTTAATTAAGGAAAACATTGAAAATTCAATAAACGAATTCGAGCTTTCATTTATAGACTACGTCCAAAGCTCGAGGCAAATTCTATTTTTTTTTTCATATTAACGAAATACTAGCATATTAATCAAGACCTGTCAACAATAATACACAATGCTAATAAATTATAAAATATCAACTTCTATACGGTATTACTACACCGATTGCCAAAACTAAAATCCATCGTAGACCCAATCAACAGTACTCCAACGAATCGCGTCATTTTTTTCATTCTACTTTCCGTCCGCAGCACCTATCGGGACAAAATTGACACATCATCCCGTTCATTTCGTCCGCACGTTCAAGAGAGTGGCTATTTCACAGACGATCGAGCGTCAACTCGTTCTCATTCGATACACACCTATACTTTTTCTTTATCGATTCGCTCTACGCGTACTCGCACGCTTCTGTATATACGTGTAAATACACCTGTGTGTATGTGTTGAGAAAAAAAAACTCTTTTGTTGGTGCGACACTATATATAATGTGTCTAGTTTCAACCAGACATGTCAAGTTCAATGGAGCATAACGCAGTATAAAGCTCATATACCGATATCGAAAGCGGATTACATCGGTAAAAAGCCGCCGCTTTAATAGATCTGCGCCCTGCGTGTGCACTTGTTGTATATAGATTGTCGAGATAATACCGGTTATGTTCACTCTTTTGCTATTATATGAACGAGTTTGACATGTTTTGATATACTCGTCGTTATTGAATTGTCCTGTGAGTTTTGATTATAAGTGAGAGAGATAGAGAAAGAAAGAAAAATTTCAATCTAGATAATAGTTTTTTAATGATTGTACCAAGAATAGGGATATTTTATATTTTATTTAGGTTAGAGGAATGTAATGGCAAACAAAGAAAATCGCGAAAAATAGAAGACTAAGTGCGGAGAGCGGAAGCTTGTTAATTCTAGAATTCATTTGCGTTCTTTGGTTTTTCCGTTCCATTATACTTATTGCTTTATGATATATAACTATGGCTATTACGACACAATAACACATTCGCAAATAAAATTTAAAAATATATATTTGAATTCCCTGAATGACTATGTCAACGGCCTCACCATCAATAAGTCACTCGCAAACACACAAGCGTCACGTTTAAAAGAAAATCCCGCCAACTTCATCTATATATAACCATCCTAGCAATCTCTGCTTTCATGTGTTTTTTTTAAACTAACACCATGCATGTACCCCACGAAACCAACGCGACTGCCCCCCGAAAAAATCTCTGCAAAAACAGACCAGTCAGCTTCGGGATCAAAGCCCTCTTCTATCTTCCTCGCCTTATGTACATATATACCTTTGGCCTAACCGTATATAAGATCGAATAGCCGCGTCACGCGGTGCGCCACACACATATACACATACATTATAGAGCCGTAGTTATGTGTATACATATATACGTAGAAGCGCGGGTGTGTGATCGATTTTCCACGTGCGCACTGCCGACGCGAGAGCGCGGAGAGCTTTTAATAGAGCTAAGCCAAGTGGGGCTTTGTCCGGACGGTGGTGGTGACGCGGATGGAAAAGTCAGCTGAACTCTTTCGTTGCGGCGATCTTCGCGGTGGTATAGGATAGCGGTTCAGATGAAAGAGAAGTAAAAAAAAAAGTCAAGTCTGGGTGAGGATTTCGAGTAGCAGCGGGTGTCGAGTAGAGACAATGTGTATAGAAGCACAGCGGGGTGACATTTTGGTGGTGGTTGATTTGGTATATACAGATATGTTGTGGTTTGGTTTAGAGGGTATTCGTTTTGTTTTTAGAAATACGCGTTAAAAGCGGTTAAAAGTGTAGGGATGTATTGCCTTACTGAAAATGGGTATATGAATTTTGAGACGGTCTCGCGCGCGCGCGTGTGTGTGTGTATAGATTTATAATAATAGTTGCGGGAGTTCTAATGGTCAAGCTTCAAGTATAAGATATTCAAAGAATTCATTAACACTAATTGTGGTGGGTTTAGTTTCTATGCTAATTTGTTTTCTATAAGCTTACATATTGTTACGTACGAAAAGAAGACGAAGTGAACGAAATGCGAATAAGTCGCTTAAAGAATATTGCGAACAACCGTGAGGGGATTCGAACATATATAGGAGTCTGCGAATTCTAATCCGCTGCTCTATTTATCAACTGAGATAATGTTCTGGGGCTTACTGGAGGGCCCTCTGCGCGCATTTTATTCTTATCGTTATCATGCTGACGCGTCAGGGCTCGGGTATACCGACGAGTGTAGCTAAGCCCCGTGACTATGAGTTTCATCGATATTGATACGTTTCTCCACGGGGACTGCTTAAGTGATCTGAAAGTTTTTATTAATTTAAAATGTGATTGCGAGCGAGGAATAATAAACTCTGAAAAAGTCACTCGAGATAAAAAAGAGTATGGAGAAATTAACTTCGATACTGTGAAGAAACATATTATTATGCTACGATTATTGTCGCAAGGAGAGAAAACCGTTTTATTATATGGTGTAAATCACGTTATTTTTTTTTTTTTTTTTAAATATAAATCAAAACAGATCAATAGTAATATTCTAATATTTCATAAGATAAATTTCGAAATCGAGACCTGAAGAATCATCCATATATCTGGCGTCTATCTCGCTGCCTTGCCTTGAAATATATTTCACGTCAATTATAACGTGCACAGAGTACGATTTACTTCCATCATTATTACTTTTATCACTATACTACCCGCGTAAAAAAAGATACTATCGCCAATACCTTGGCAATATGTCGGCAATATGCATGGGTTGGGTTACGTGTTGGTAGTATATTGGAGATAGTACTGGCGATACATTGCTTGTGTATTGCCACACCACAGTTTCCCATGTCACCAATACACATCCAATAGTTCGGCATATTCGGCAAATGCGCACTCTCCAATAGTCTTCCCATATATTGCCAAGTGCGTCGCGTAGCGGGAAACACTGAAAGCTTACCTACTGAGAGCCGTTTATCACAAGTTATCTTTTGCCACCGCTACGCGGCGTACTGTTAGCGACTCCTGTAGTTGCATCAGAACTGGCCGAGAGTATATAAGCCGTGTAATTCAACCGTTCGAATTACTCTTTATAAAGAGTCCGAATTA
>JAWWEQ010049693.1:0-12961 GCA_035583055.1 Torymus tubicola
GACGCATCAAGACGAAGACTGGCCACTCCCAAGGTCAGTTTTGTTTTGACGCGCCATAGCGCGCCTATAACTACTTTTGAGTATGTAGTAATAGGTGAAAAATTGCATTTGTTAAATATTGAAATATGTAAAGTAAATAGTTTTAGCTCAAAGGAGTTTATTTTTGTTGCAAAACAAACATTATCTCTTCAATGTTTAGACCTTTCTTCCATAAAACGGAAGTGCATTGCTGTACCATACGACGAAAATTATTTATGTATTATACCGTTAGTTAATATTACAGAAAAAGACTAAATCATTCCTATGTAAATAAATAATAAATAATAATAATAATAGTGTAGATATAATGATGTCGATTTCGCTTCGTTATGATAACAAAGGAAAGAAAAAGACGGCCGCGCACTTGTTATAACTACTCCCTGGTGGTCGCTGAAAGATGGATGCATGCTTCCTCATAATAGCTGCAGTACTTTGGGATTGACACCGATTTCGTCCTTGAGTTGTTGCTCGTCGTATGAAGGTGAACGAAGAGCAGAGGCGCTGACAGACACATTCACACAATATAGTTTCTACATTGTACATAGATACAGATTTTATAGAATAATTTATATAATTTATTGACGAAGAGGCAGGCAAGACCATGGATAGATAATTTATAAATATATGAATTTCACTGCAATGAAAATAAAAGCCCTGTTTCCTATAAAATAATGTTATTATAATCAGTCTAGTAATCATACAGTTCATGGCATGTGATTAAATGTAGTAATATAATTCTGCTGGTATTCACGTTGTCACAAGGAATGGCTGTTTGTATTCAGAAGAAAACAATAACGCAGGTATATGAAAAATCTGTTTTAATTTTTAAAGTAACGTAAAACTACATTTAATATTTTTTATTGATTTGAATAATTTTAGAATCTGATCTTGTGGAATACAGTAGAAGTTTACATGCCTATAATTTATATAAGTAATAGATTTGCTGTCATACATTTTTAGTCCAACCCTTTATTCTCTCCGAAAAATCGGACAGTTCACGATACGTAAATAAATATAATAAAATAACTCGAATGCTTAACTTCTGTTATAAAAAATGACTTACGTCGCTTTCAGTTAGTGACCACATGTAGTCATATAATTTTTATTATATAAATTTTATGAACTAATGATTCCGTTTTTACAGATAACAGTGAATAGTCCTAAAGATATAGACAAGTATGCTCACTAATGATCTTGTTGTATGAATTTAAATAGAAATAAAAAAGTAATAATATTTCATGTCACTGAATCGGATTGAATCAGTAATCTGGATTGATTTTTAGAAGATCGCTTCTTATTAGTAATGATAGCTCAAGTTTAATCAATTATTATTCCTTAAAATTATAAATTTAATCATTTTATGTGACTAGAATGGCTCTTGAATGATTGATTATTATGTCACGGCCAACCGTGCCGACGTCGGTGATAGCAAAGCAATTAAATGCTTTGTTATCTAAGACAAGAGATGTTGCCTCGATACATAATTAGAGCTGTATCGAGAGCATTATGAGCAAGTCTAGGGAGAGAACCTAGCAGATTTGTCGGTCGACAGTTGACGTGAAACGCGCGCGAAATGTCGGCTTCGCGAGATTGCGGAAATACAACGCGATATTGTTAGTTGTTGTGTCGCTGATCGAACCTCAGAGAGTACTTGCGGAGTGCTCTGAAGCTGAAAGTGTAATTCGCCTAGCGTAACTTCGCGTTCTCGTAGTATGAAGTACGCGACGAATAACAAGAACATACGGCAGGCTTGTTTCACCTGTCGTATGATTTATCGCTCGTATTTTCGATCAAGTGTGCCCGTCATCCTGCCTTTGTAGAGGACAGTTGAGAAAGCGATGTTTACGACAAAGCCGAATTTTGACAAAAGTAAGCGTGCACGCATTTATCGCGCCGCGAGTTAGTTTCGCGTAACCGTTGTTCAGGCTTGTCGATACCTGGACAACGGCATCCGTTAGGCGATACCACTCGGAGAGATTGAGTGTGAAGAGCGCAGGTTCTGAACATTATTTCATCTCGAAATTACGTAGAACTTGAGTTTAACGAGTTATTTGAATTCAGCTTGTTGGCGGTTTGTAAACAGCACGTGTGCGCAGCAAAGGCGCAGACGACAAGATACCGCTGAGCCTGCGTTCTCTCTCACTCGAGTGTATGTGTGTGTCGCGCAACGAGCGCGGCTATTTCTCAATACATTTGCCGTACGTAGTGCGTGAAGTACGGCAAGTGCACAATGTAGAATACCATGTACGTGCGGCGTATATTATCTCACGTACATGGCGAATAATAGAATAGGCGTGACAGCAGTTGCCGGAACAGCTGACTTTACAAATGATGTATTGGCGCATCGCTAGATAGGACTGACAAATATTGTATTTTTATCTTTTTAACTTATTAAACCTAACCTATCTTTATTTATATTTAATTTGATGAGTTGTAATTTCCTATTCCAATCATTCCCCGTTCCCCGCCGCCTCCGCGGTCGTTCCACTAGAGAGAATAGTGCAGTGCATCGTGGTGAACTGAGCAGCCGGCACACGAAATCAGTGACTAGAGGTGAGTTCGAGTCACTGATAAGAAATAAAAGCGTGAGATACCTTCTCGCGTGTTGCACGGTAAGACACCAAATTAAGTTCGCTATTGCACGACGTTGTAGCGTCTGCGACTTAATCTGGCCGCAGGGTAAATGAATGATGAATAGAAAGGCCCGGGTTCGAATCACTAAATTGCATACATAGATGAAAGCATTTGGTGAATAAAAACTAACCCGTGACAATTAATATAGATCATTGTAAATAAAATATTATATGAACTTTTATAGTCTCCTAATAAATTTTTTATTTTGAATACTTATGGTTGTCTCCATATGAATCATTATGAATCTAAATATATTTTTTAGTACGGTTGATGATATAGAATTATCATAGTCTAATCGTTTAAGTAATACGTGGTACGCCTACGTGTAAATATACGTAAGAGAACTTTTACAAATTGTTGGCTACGGGTTTGTTAGGCTGAATAAATATACTCTTAAAATACATTAAAATTAATTTTTTTATTTACTTTATGCACGTCTTCCCTAGTAGAAATCGCCCATTTTTCTCCCATTATGAAACGATTTATTTACCATTTTTCTCCTATTTGATGGCCATTTCAGTGGACTGGCCATAAAATGGGAGAAAAATGGTAGAAAAATCGTTTCATAATGGGAGAAAAATGGGTGATTTTTACTAGGGTTATCAAAACGACCATTAAAGTTAACTCCTCAAAAAGTAGGTATATCCGCGCTGTTGCAAAAATCTCGAGAATGGGCTGTTTGAAATAAAAATATTAAACAGTTTTAGATTTAGTATGACTCCATTTAAAATTTTTTGATATGCATGCAAAAATAGCGAAATGGCGGCCAAAAAACAAAATTTTAAAAGTTCGGTTTTCAGTTTTTTTTGCAAAACAAAAATATAGTTAAAATTAAAATTTTGCTATAAATTTATTACCATCTGTTGATATAATTATATAGAATATGTGGTTAAAATTTCGTAACAATCGGTTTAGTAGTTTTTGAGATATTTACAACAAACGGTGTAAAAACGTGGTTTTGAGAAAAACGCGTTTAAAGTTTTTTTAAATGAAAACCCACAAAACAAATCAACTTACGCTCAATCAGCGATGCCTGCACCATACAGAATGCCTTCTGACTGTTCCAGAAGAACATTTTCATCCAATTTAGCCTACTTCTACAGTGTTCTGTTCTCCTTGGAAGCATCAATCGAGTGGCGGTTCTCTCTAATTACACGCTCTTGATCGCGCGAACTGACATACTGAGCAGCGGCTTCGCCGATTGTAACATCAATAACTTAAATTATTTTCAAAACTGGTTTACGTCCTTCATTGAAAATACACGCAGCAGTGAGACACGCAATTTTCAAATTTTTTTGGCCATAGTAAACATGTTTAGGTGCCATTGCCCAAACGGTGAAGTTGAAACACTCGTTATTATTCTGAGTGTTTCCACCTAAGCATTTCTCAAGCAACTTCTGCCTTGTCAAATCTTCAAAGATTGGCTTGAGCATTTCTTGTACGTCAGCAGCAAGGGCAGGAGGTTGAGCTTTTTTATACTTGCACCAGGAGTTCGAACAGTATATACCTGCGCACTCAGGTAGACTGCTTGGATCTTTCGAAAATTTTGACAGAATCTTTTTGAATATATTTACTTTCGAAATATGCAAGAAAAAAATTCAATTTTTGAAAATGCCAAAGGAGAATACCGACTTAATACTATGCCGAGATATCACCTTTAGCACGCAGCTGCGCTACAACCTTTTTCCTCAAAATTGTTAGAGAATTTAATAGGATTTCCTACAGGGTTTCCTATAAGATATTTTACAGGATTTTTACGGGCTTTTCTATAAAATTTTCTAAAGGATTTCCAATAGGATTTCCTACAACATTTTTAGAGAATTTTTTAACAGAATATCCTACAAGATTTCCTATAGAATTTTATACAGAATTTTTTTACAGGATTTCTTGCAGGAATTTCCTACTGAATTTTCTGCAGAACGATACACAGAATTTCTTGCAGAAATCCTACATGATTCCTATAGAAATATCTGTAGAATTTTTTACAAAATATTTTATAGAATTTTTTCATAAGGGAATTGAACGATTCCCAATTAAAAGCCGATCAAGCCTCTTCTTCCCCCCCCCCCTTAATCGAGCGGATCACCCTTTGAGATGGACCCCTCTAGCTCCTCTGGAGCCGAACCGGGCGGGCTATCTCCAGCCCAGGCTCTGCCACCAAAGAGTCGACGTGAAGGGGTCCGAGTTGTGTCCGCCCACCACGCAACATAAAAGTCTCATCAGGATGGATAACGATCCCAGCGACCGGCAACGTGGGACCTCACCTCCGCGAGCCTGCTCTGTCCGCCGCTCTGCCTCTGCGGGGATGCTTTGCCCGTGACTCTGTCTCAGCGGACACGCTCTGCCCATCGCTCTCCAGTTCTCACAACTGATACGGCCAACATCCTCAGCCCATCGTTCTCAGCAGACATCAGCCCTGCGTTCCCAACCTCCGAGCGCTCACAAAAGAGAATTGACGCAACGCGGAACGATGCCTCTGCGGGCGCTTAGTCCAGTACTTCATCACCTCCAGCGCTCTGCGAGCTAAGGTAGCTCGCCCTTGCAACCATCGGCGTCGAGAATAAAGATCGCTCCGCTCTTCAGCCAGCGCTCTGCGAGCTAAGTCATCTCACCCTTTGTAACGATCGGCATTGAGAATACTCCGCCGATCGCTTCGCCCTGCTAGAAACAACGCTTCGTGAGCAATCACTGTGCCGAGCGGCATAAAACTCTCCGCTCCTCCGAGCCTTCGCTCTTACATAACAAGCAGTGAACTGAGGGCTCCTCCACCGCTATGCAGCGCCTCTTCGCGCTCCGAGCCTTCCTTGGCGCACCGCTCGAACTCGAGCGACACGCCTACATCAAGGTGTTATGGCAATCTTTTGTACGGTAACAGTATCATAGGAGGACAGTTTAGACCGGAAGCAGAAATGCAGTATAATACTGTGTAACGCTCACGGGTGAGCATTACAAGTCATACACCAATAATTGTTGACAAGCTCGGCATCGGCTAATTAAAGTTGTTCGTCACGGGCGCACAAGTAAAGAAACAGCGTGCACACAGCCGTCCTATGCGGCAGATGAGAGACAGAGAGAGAACATATTCGTCGTATGTGGAAAATACCATGACTGGGCGATCGCCAGCTGTCGTCACGACGCGCTCAGCCATTTCATGGTGGGCCACAGCCGCAGCTAGTTGGAATCGGCTGTGCCAACCCACTCCATGGTGGACCACCGCGGCGCGGTAGGTCGTAGTTACCATTAGTGTTTGGCGTTTTGCAACAGATTTTGCTTCCGCGCAATCACCACAATGCCGACTGCCACGGGCCTATTGCCGTTCTAATTATAAGCAACTCATGATAATTTAACGCCAATGGATCTTAGGGTAAGGGAAAGCCCAATCCTCGCGCATACCATCCCTCTACGGTAGCAGAAAAGTTAGCTTTGTAAGAAACGACGTTGGAAAACGACAGGAATTAGTCGTGTGAGTTGTTGCTGCGAGACTATCAGCCGATCAAGAAGTTACAGTTGAACGGTCAACCGATTCAGACGGGAGGAGCAGCGGAGCCAGAGTATAGTAAGAATAGTTAGCGAGAGTGTGTTACGCGTGTGTGAAAAGGTGATATTCTTTGCAGATTGGGTTGAGGATTTTCGAGGATTTTTACGGTCGTGTTTTGAGAAATCGAGGTTCTATGATTTTAGGTTGTCTGCCGTTCGAGAGGTCGAGGTTGGTTAAAGGTGTCTAGACTTAGTGCGGAATAGCTACAATTTTGTATCAACGGGTATTAAATAATATTGGATTTTCTAAATTAATACTCAGTTATCAGATATTATGTAGTGTTATTAGCGATTGTATAAGCCTTGTGTGTGTCTTATAGTTATGTTCAGCTTGATCGAAACGAATTCTAAGGCTCTTGGCGTTGGTATTGTGGTGTCGGAGTTGTCAGGCCAGTGTTGGTTGTTGCTTTTACGTTGCTACCTCCTCAACGAGATATGAGTCGCAGCCCGTGGCGTGGCTCCGTTTTAGTGTGTAGACGGAGAAAAATAGTAGCGAAAAACTTGCTGAGGATTGTCAAACAAAGATACAACTCCTCGAAGGGTTTAAGCAAGCACAACCTTACAACTGTTGCTCGACTTCTTTCCAGTATCTCTGTATTTTTAGTTGCAATTTCTGGGTGCCTCTTCAAAAACAAGGATAACCATTTATTTCCAGGTGTATTATTCTTGAATATTGTTTCTCGCTTTGCATCATCCAACAGTTTTTTACAGTATCTTTTACTTGGTTGTGATGCATAGTAAAGCCTAATTTGGCTTTGTTCAATATTCATGTAGATAAGCATGCTTCTTCTGGCAATAAATAAGTACCTGGTTCTCGCTTGCACCCAATTCAAAGTTTTTCATTGATTTTACAACTTAACGTTAATTTGGGGATATTATATTTTTTGAGACATGTCCTATGCTCTTTCCTTTTGATATTTCTTCAAACGCTTTATTCAAGTCCGCTTTAGTATATTGATGCACCGTTTAGAATTTTGTGATTATTTCCATCTAAAAACATAAGAGATAAGTTTTAACTTGTATCAAATCAAAGCAATCAGTATGACATAACCTAAAAATTAGGTTATAACTTTAACATTAAAACTACTTCTCTAAACTTAAAAAAATACATACTTTAACATAAGAATGTTGAAATAAAGGTCTACTAAACAAAATTACTTTAATAATTTATTTATTTTCATTGAAAATCACAACTGAAACAAACGAAATTCATTCATCTACTGACACAATTTTCCTAAATTGTACCAGTAGCTGTACCTCTATTTTATTTTATTTATATTTATCCATTACATACCAGTAAAAACAGGATCAGCAAAATGTCTCGTTGCGAAGTCTCTAGCCCATGTGTTCCAGTTAGCTACATGAATTTGCCTGACGGTCGAGCAACGTCGCGCAACGCAATATGGGCCTGACTTAATAATTTATTTTTTGGACAAAAAACTTTTTTTGAATATTTGCGTTGTCTATAATTTTCTAATGAAGGATAGTTTTATACTATCAAACAATTAACATGTGTTTTTAACGTCATAATAATTCATAAAAATTAGTTTTATTCAGAATCGTTCATCTACTGGTAAGTGTTCAGTTACTGGGCAATTCACCCTATATGATCGATTATTATTCTTTTGCGATGAATCAAATAAACAATCATTTTTTACCATTCTGGCATAAGCTCTTACATCACTTAACTTTGTAATTTAAATTATTTTCATTATTTCATCAGTACTTAATATTTCGTTTCCGAAATATCGGGCGTAATTAAATTTTGTAGCATTTTATGCTCTTGAAGCAGTAACATTTTTTCAATATTCTCCATCTATATGTGAGCAATTTGGAAATATTTTCTCTTGTAAGACATTCACGCAATGCTGAATGTTCACAAAACAGAGAATCTGTTCTTTGACATCTTTTGCAGATTTTATTGCATTCAAAAGTACATAATAATTATAGCACTTTCGAAACAATAAGCGGAATGCGCCCAAACAGGTCCCCAATCAAGGAGCGCGGGCGCGCGCCGAAGGCAAGTATAGAAGAGCCTTAGGACGACCGCGTGATGATATACATTGAAATGGGTGCTCGAGAATTTCAATTACTTACTACAATTTTCAACGCTTTTATATTAACTCAAAAAAAAATAATAACTTGCTTTATATTGTTATACTATGTTGCACACAAAATTTCATGTAAAAAGATGTTCTCATATTAGAAATATTAAATAGTGAAAATTTTTATGTCTGGTTTCCGATCTAAAATTTCTTTGTTTTTTCATTCGATTCTTCCGACTTCCGGTTCTTCCGACCTCCGGTATATGTAAGCCCCCGCCGACAGGTGGCGGCACTCATCGGTGGTAAGAGACCGAGAGAGAGAACAGCGCTCGTTTTAATATGATTTGTCTCTAGGTATTGAAACACATCAAGTTCGTAGTCTAGGTGTTCGCGATAGCCGATGACGGAGTGTAGGTGGTGCGCTCCGTGTTTTTTTGCCACTAGGTGTTGAAACACATCAAGTTCGTAGTCTAGGTTTTCGCAATAGCTGATGACGGAGTGTAGGTGGTGCGCTCCGTAATTTTTTGACACTAGGTGTTGAAACACATCAAGTTCGTAGTCTAGGTGTTCGCGGTAGCCGATGACGGAGTCTAGGTGGTGCGCTCCGTGGTTTTTTGCCACTAGGTGTTAAAACACATCAAGTTCGTAGTCTAGGTGTTCGCGATAGCCGATGACGGAGTGTACGTGGTGCGCACCGATGTTTTTATTTTTAGAACACGCATTCGATGCATATCATCACCTAGAGGGAAAAAACTACATAGCGTACCACCTAGACTCCGTTATTAAATACGTCAAACATATAGATCACGTACTCGATGGGTAAGGAAATACACAAAAACCTGCGGTTTGGACCAAGTAGATTTCATTGACAGCTTTTCCCTATCCACAGCTATTGAAATATATAACAAGTAACTTTGGGCCCATTTAAGAAATTTTCCAATTTTAATTGTACAATTAAAACTCAAATGTTCAAATTTTTTCTTATTTCTTTAAACTCATCATTAAGAAACACATTCTACAAATAAAGTGAAATTTTTTACGTATAATAATATTAATAATGTAATACACCGTATTCAAAATTAAGCATTAATATTCTTTACAAAATTTCTTCCTTTTCATAACTTCATCTATTCAATAGTATCTCTCAACAAATTGAAATAATATTTATGATGAATAAAAAATAGGGTTTTGTTAATAATATTATTAAAAACTTTAAAAATGCTTTTATTTATTTTTACCTTTGAAAAGTTGTGAAATCTCACTTAAAATATTTTTTCAAAAGTAAAAAAATATTTTTTTAAATGAAAAATAATGTTGTTAATATAAAACTTTTACGAATGTATAAAATAAGGCACGTATAGACGTTTTTTTTGTTTAATCTATTCTCACTTCCTCCCCGTCTTTTTCTCTATATCTCGCCGGCTCGCTTTTTTGTCCTCTCTCTTCTCTCTCCTAACCTTATCTATTCAATTACACTTCTCTTCAAATTGAAATAATTTTTTTCATGAATTTTCCAAAAATAGTATGTTGTTAAAAATATTATAAAAACTTTCGATATGCGTTTACGTACTTTTACCCTAAACAAGTTGTGAAATCTCACTAAAAAAATTTTTTAAAAAGTATTAAAAATAATAATATTATTAATATAAAACTTTCTTCGAAAGTACAAAATAATGAGTTGAGTGAGTATTACCTCGAGTGATAAATTCGCGGATCAGTTTTTTCGATATGAGTATATCCACCGAAATTTTAATTTTCGTTTCACTGAGTTTGATCTTTCATATAAATAAACCTAGTTAACTTTGAAATACATAGAACTATTAAACATAATTCTCTTGAAATTGCACTTCATTTTTATCAATATCAACAGTGGCGATCATGATTAAAACTAGTCTTAAATGGTCAAAAACAGGAGAGTCTCATGTGTACTTCACCAAGTTTTTTTCCACTAATTAGTCCATAAAAAAATAGCTATCCTCCAAACAATAGCAAAATTTATTCAGACCATCCTGACATTATGTTTTTTCAGAAAAAACAATCCACAAAGGTGTGCCTGCTTTCAGAACTGAAATAAAAATTGTTGAAACATCGTACTCCAATTTATAAATTTCAAAAATTTTTTTATTTGTACCGTTTAAAAAAAAGCTATTTGTTTGTAAATTTAAAGCTCGTAAAATATTCTTCTTGGACGAACGAGAAAATGACGCTTTGCAAGTATGTGTGCTTTATTTCTAAAATAATCTACACCATTTGAAGGAAAACTACATCTAAGCATGACTCGTTTAAAAAAAAGTGTATTATTGGGTAGCACATTCACAGAAAACCTTATATTATCCTTAGCATAGATGTGAACTATAGATTTGAACATTTATGAAGATATTATCCATACGTTAAAATGTCACAGTGCCGAAATTAATAGGTCACGCGAGAACATTTCTTTTAATTTTCCGAACATATAGAAAATTGCACGTAAACAAAAAGCGCGTAAAACCTAGGAATTTTCGATTATAAAAAATAGCTATGACAAAAAATTAGTAACTCCTTTATTTTCATGCCCAAAATTGAAAATTCGATAGATGTGCTCATATACATAGAAGCGACCTATTTGTATACATTTTATATGAAAATGACTATGTTTACAGATTGAACTGCATGAGTAGATGAGCTGTTACACCTCTTAGGCGTCACTTTATGCCCGCTGGCTGAAAATTTTAGAAGCTATAATGTGGGCGTGAAATGTAATTTTACACGAAAGGTACGAAAAATTGTATTACGTCAGTCAAGTCAATTCATATGGGTACTTGACTACAATAAACTGATTTCAGTACTTTCTTGTGTTTGATTTATATAAAAGTATAAATTTTACAGAACAGGCATACAGTTGTTTTGGGAAGTAGTTTGTATTACTTGACGATCGATAATTGATTTCAGAACTTTCATTTGTTTGATTTGCACTGGTCAATTTGTATGTCTGTAATTATAGCTTATATAAATAGATTATACAGAAAAAACGTCTATACTTGCCTTATTTTATACTTTCGTAGAAAGATTTATATTAACAATATTATTATTTTTAATACTTTTTAAAATTATCAATACTTTGTAATAAGTGTAAGAGCTACGTAAAAGTGCATGTATTCTGGTACAAACCCAAAATAATATCAAAGTATGGAAGTAATGATATCATGATTGAAATGAGATATATATGGAAACAAATGTTAGGCAATTGAGATGTTTCCACTGGTATGTTGATTGTGGGCACGATGAGCGTTTCTTAGGGTCTGAAGCTCCGTCGATGATCCTCGATGATAATAGGTAAAATTTCTGCTTGTTTTGATTCTCCCAGATTATTATCAATTTTGTAGCCTTGTATAAGTATATTTTTATCATTTTCAACATTAATTAAGTAAGTACTTGATATTAATGTCAAGTTGTCAGACAATGGATATGCTAATATTAAGGGTGTCTTGATTTCGATAATAATTGGTTTAATTTCTTCAGCGATAAGTTGAATGCATAAGTATCTTTTATCGTACATGAGTTGACATTTATTGCCGGATAATTGATCTGACGGTTCTGTTAATTTCCAGGGAGTAATTATAATTTCTGTTTGGTTATTACAATTAATATTAGCAAGCCTTCGAAATAAGGAAAATTCGATAGGATTAAGGATTGGGATCTTAAGAGTGTAGACAATGGAATCATGGATAGTTACAATTGACCCTTGAGCAAATCGGAAGTCTAATAAATTATGGTAGTGCAGCATTAACTCTTTTTGAGAATAAGATTTCATTAAATGCTCTTTCATTTCAGATATTTGTTTATGTGTCAATATTTCTAGATCAAACGTTTCTTCTGAAAAGACAAAGGATCTTTTGATTTTTTCTAACAAATTTAGAAAATGTTCTTCTATTATGAGAGAAGTAACTATTTCAAATAGGTCGAATTTTGCACTTTGTTTGTTAAAATTTTTCATGATATATTGTAAATTCTTATTAATCATTTCAGTTTGATTATTCGTGGTTTTCGTGATCGCATTCATGATACTTACAGATTCATTGAGAATTACTACGTCATTATTTTGTTCACGTTTAAGTGAATCCAAATAGGTATTTATTTTTTCTAAGTCATTCGTATCTGGGGTTCCGAAAAGAAATTTAATTGCTGTGTCTAATCCATTTATTAAGCCTCTTCTATTTCTTTCTTCTTCATTTGACGGTATGATTTGTTGTATGTCTTACTGAATTTCATTGCATAAAGATTTAGCTTGTCTTATTAAACTGGAATTCTTGAGTTCCTTTTTTGAAAATAATACAGTATAACTCATAGATTTCATTGTAGGTACGTATTAGAGAAGTTGTATTTATATGGAAGTGTATATAATGGTAGTAATCCGTAATTCTGCCAATTCCTTGCTGGTGATCGTAGTGAGTTGCATTTGGATTGATTTCCTCACTCTTTACGAACGTCATCAAGATTATCAGGGTTACTGCCGTCTTCATTTTCCTGCAAAGAAGAAATGTTTCTTATTCTCTTAGCACTACTCAAATTATATCGGCGTTCTTGTCCATGTATATGACATTCTAACGAGGGACCTTGTTCTTTTTCTACAAGTAATTTTTGGTATCTCGGTGCGGTTTTATCGCGTTGTTGTTGGTGAGTTTTAACGTAAATTTCTTTATTTTCCAATGTTTTATTAGATTCAT
>JAWWEQ010049694.1:0-12958 GCA_035583055.1 Torymus tubicola
CTTCGGAAAACTTTTGCTGCACTTTGGACAAACATAGTTTACAGAAAATTAAAAGTTTGGGAAAGTCTCGTTGCACATGTTTAGATGAACTTGCGTAAAACGTCAACTTCATACGAACTTGATACAAATATAATTTTTTTTACGCGTATAGCGACATGTTCATGAATTCACCTTCCCATAAGAAGTTATCACTTGAAAAATGATGGCCGGAAGTAGTGGCTCAATTAAAGACTTGATGTGATTGGTTATTTGAAAAAAGCGTGAATATTTGAATTTTTGAATTGAAAATGGGCTAGATTTAAATTTTGAAACTCAAGTATTTATAGAACTACAAAATAATTAAATAAGAATGAAAAAATGTGTATAATTATCTTATCATTTAAACTAATGAAAACTAAATCATTCGAAAAGTGAAAAACAGTGTTCATAACCTGAAAAAGAAAAAAGTACGCGCGAAGCGCGTTTGAATTTTGCTAGCAAATTTAAAAAAATGTAAGAAAGCCACAGTAGTCGCTAAGTGGCGCAGACCATACTTGACTATGCGTTATTCTGGTAACCTCAATGAATTTCTAATTCATTTTGCTACATATAATAATTTTATTGCGAAACTAATATTGTAATTAACACAAATGAATCAGTCCCTTGTCAATATTAACAATAATAGTACTTTTTACTGCTGTTCGAGTAGTACTGCCAATTTTCTCTTTGTCCGAATTCTCAGTTCAATTGGGCAAAGCATATAGATTATACTGTTACAAGTTTTGCACTAGCAAAAGGTATTTATAGTTTCATTATAACATATATAGAATACATTTTTATATCAATGGAATAGATTAGTACGTGGGTTGAAAAAAATTATGAATAAAGATGTGATCCTTGTCCGATATACGTTCGATAATAGTCGTGCTGCACCACAGTAGTGATACTATAGGTATACATTGACAAAGCGCAAGTAAATAGTATTCGGCAATTTAAAATTATGCTATTCCTCGTCACGTTGTAAATAATAAAAGAAACGAACTTAATAATACGGAATAAACGGGACAGATGTTTAGGGAAGTAGGGGATGGCTGGCACGAAGTGTCATCTCAATTTGATCTTGTCAAATGTGCGCGTTCACCCTTCGCCCGCGGCGCCTTGCAAAGATGTCATCTTCTTTCTCTTTCTTTCTTTTCCTATACCCAAGCTATTTCTCCCTCTCTCCTTCGGTTTGCTTTGCGGTCGCAACAATACGCGCTGCTTGTATACACCAATAATGCGCTGGCACGGACGCTCGTCTCTTTTTTAGCCAGCACTGCCATACCGCTTCCCTGCACTTATACCACGAGTTTGTTGTTCAAACTTTTTGCGCAATGGATCGAGAACACGTTAAAAATCTTCCTTCAGCGAAAACTTAATGCATTCGTGCGTTCTATTACACTTGACAAGCACGAATGCCCCACCTTTAGCTATCAACACACAAAACTGTCCTTGCATAATGCTTGTCAAAAATCATTATCTCTCTCTCTCTCTCTCTCTCTCTCTCTCTCTCTCTCTCTCTCTTTCTCTGTCTCTCTTTTTCGCCGAAGACATTATAAAATTTCATAAGATATTTTTCCCGTGTATAAATTAAATATACCGATCATTTTTAACTGAAAATTTTTTTTTTTTAATTCAGTCGCTTTTCAAATTTCTTGTCAATAGAAGAAAGCCAAAATTAATAATTAGCTATCTGTACGCGAACCTTACTTTGAAGTTCCCTTTCGCTTAAAATGCTTTTTAACTATTATTGAGATAAGATAAATTGACTTTCAGTATGTATTGAAGCTAATACATTTTCACAGACAAGAAATGAATAATAGAAAATTGGAGTAAGACAGACATATTAGATTTTTATTTTTATATATTCTTAGAGACTTCGTGATAGAAAAGCATATTAAAAATTTCTAGCAAAAAACAACACTGTTGAAAGAAAGTTTATGAAATTAAATACATTAAATTTATTTAAAAAATTGGATGCGGAATCCTTAAAATTAATATTTGCTTATTAAATACAAAACTATATACAATAAAATAGTAATTACTGATATAGTTAATAATTCAATACAATTTCATGAAATTTCACAGTTTGTATATGAAATTCAATGCAGAATAATACTTATCTTAAATCTATTAAAAAATTAGAAACGATTTTTTCAAAATTAATATACCGCCTATTAACTATAACACATGTAATAAAATACGATTTATTGATATATTTTGAAAATCAATTAATTGTCTGTAATTTCATAATTTCTATATTAAATTTAATGCATAATAAATATTTAAAAATAAGATTCGAATTTCTTGAAATTAATAAATTGCTTATTAGATATAACATACATAATAAAATACTATTTATACTAAATATGGTAAAAAATTAAATAAATCATCTGAAATTTCATACTTTCTATATATAAAATTTATTGTAAACTAAAACATTAAATTTATGAAAAAATATGATACTAGTTTCTGGGAACTAATATACTGTTCATCAAATATAATACACGTAATAAAATTCTACTTATTAATATGGTTAATAAATCAATACGGATATCTGAAATTTAATACTTACTACATAATATTTAATGCATTATACATTTAATTAATAATGTATTATATGTAAAAAAAACGTCATTGTATACTATTATATTATTTAAGTTATCAAAAATTTAACTTTTACTAAACATTAAAAAGAAATTCAATAATAAAATTTTCTTTTCGTGATTTCATTGATTAAACATTATTTAAATATTATTACTCTTATATGCAAAAATATAATAAAATTTGAAACAATTGTTAAAAATTAATGTTGTTTTAAAAGTTGCATGAAAAATATAAAAGGAATTTTTTTTAAATTGAGGTGTAAAATAACTGAGGGGTTTTACATGTATTTCTAATTACTCTGCCAATTTAAATTTATAAAAAATACATATCTTTAAAAAATTATTTTAATATCATTTAATTAAATGAAAACTCATTTATGTACTACAAATACAACAATAATAATTATAATTTTAATGATAAACATTATAACTGGTCTAAATAATTATTATAATAATTTGTAAAATAGCGCGATCTTAATACATATAAGAAATATTAAATTCTAATTATAATCTTAATAGTGATACATCTAGAAAATCAAATAAGAAATTCGGATGAATTTAAAATACTAGAGATTTGAACAGCGGGAGTTATATGTCTCAGCCTCTCGACGCATCTCCGAGACCCACATCAGCTCACACCTATATGCAGAGCCGAAGCCGATATAAATGAATAACGATCAGTCAGTCTTTGTCGGAAATCCTATCTGTATGGACGTTTGAGAGACGAATCTCTTACTAATAAAATCTCACTATTTTATTGTCTAAAATTTATTTAATTATTCTTACGACAATACCTTGTGTGTGTGAGAGAAGAGTGTATTGTGCGTGAGATCCCTTATTAAAAACAAATAACGTGAGTAATCACGTATGTAATCACGTGAGTGCTCACGTGAGGTTTTCGACGATTTTCCCACGTGAGTACTTGCGTGATTTGTCACGTGGATACTCACGTGAGATGTGGAAAAATGGCTTTAAAAAATTACATCTAAATTATTATTTCAGATTTTGTATGGGTGCACGCATTTTATTATTTAAGTATCACACATAAATACAAGAGAGATATTAAATTTAGAAATTAAAAAATCTTTGCAGACGATGGGAATCGAACACGGGACCCTTGGCACGACAGTCGGACGCTCTAACCACTTACCTACACAAGACTTACATTTGGCTTTTTCGAAACTGATACATAAGCTACACTATATGATGCTCGTGCTATTGATTTTTTTTTCATTAATCCATACATTTATTAAAAAGAACATTATAATCAGATTTATTATTTATTTAATTTATTTATTTATTTATTTATTTATTTATTTATTTATTTATTTATTTATTTATTTATTTATTTATTTATTTATTTATCTATTTATCTATTTATCTATTTATCTATTTATATATTTACCTATTTATCTATTTATTTATTTATTTATTCATTGCTTGCTTGCTTGCTTGCTTGCTTGCTTGCTTGCTTGCTTGCGATTCCCATCGTCTGCAAAGATTTTTTAATTTCTAAATTTAATGTTTCTCTAGTATTTATGTGTGATACTTAAATTATGAAATGTGTGCACTCATACAAAATCTGAAAAAATAATTTAGATGTAATTTTTTAAAACCATTTTTCCACATCTCACGTGAGTATCCACGTGGGAAAATCGTCAAAAATTTACGTGAGTACTCACGTGATTTTTTTTAATAGGGTCGAGACTACTAGGTCCAACTACATACAACTAGGTACAACTTGACGAAAATCATCAAGGAGGGAATCACCTGGTGTTTTAACCCTTCTATCATAGTATTGATACGTTTAGATTGGACCCCACTTTGAACAAAGATTCATCAGGAATCATCAAAGCAAGTCTTTGAAATTCCTTTGTATTCCTTCTAACCCTATCCTTTAATACAGTTGACTCTACGCGAAACGTATTAAAAAGTCAAAAGCAAAATGGCAGAAGTTACATTAGAACAATTTAAAATTAGATTAGCTATATGGCGTTACGCTATCCCCATATACGAAGGAGGTACCAAACTCTTGCCGCATTTTTTACAAACATATGACAAATTTGTCCATCATTTAGCAACAAATGATAACGCGATAAATGCATCATTCTTCGTTTTGATTAAATCACGTATTCGTGGCGAAGCATTAGATTTAATAGCTGCAGATAATCCGGCAACTTATGCCGAATGTAAAACGCTTTCAATTAACAGATATAAAGATCCCAGTTCTAAGGAATTATTATTTAGTAAACTTAGTAGTTACTGCCAATTGTCAAATCAATCAAATGAAAAATATGCTGATGAAATTACATATCGTTTAACTAAACTGAAAGAACATATGCAATTAAATATTCAAGATAAACATGAAAAAACTATAAAGAACGGATTTTACGAAAATATTGCAAAGAATACGTTCATCAATGGTATTAAAGAACCATATCATTCACATTTAATAAATTTCGAATTAGACGATATTGAAGCATGTTTAACAAGATGCCGTAAACTCGATAATCACGAGCAACAAGCAGCTTGGTGCAACTTTGCAAGCCAACGTCAAAATAAATCTAAGCAAAACGTTTTTGGAACAGTGAACACTACTAAAAATATTAATCGGTTTGTCACAACTGGAAATACAAAAATTATGAATCCGTTTTGGAACATCAAGAAACGCAAATCAATTTTTATATCAACCACGAACAGCTGCCGTAAAGTGCGTTTCTAAAATAAGCATAAAATCAATATTACGCATGACGAGAAAAGCGTTTAATTCAAGTCTTCTTTGCGCAAGACCGTTGGCGTTTAAGAAGGCTATTTTTAGTGTGTAATTCATGTTGTCGATATTTTCCGTGCAAGGCGTCGAGTTGATGAATCGCTCAATCATCGCGCGTACGCCTCTATTCGGACCCTTTCTCCGGGCGACCGACGCGCTCGGGCCTACTCATACCTGCGAGCCGTCGGGCGACCAGATCGAATCTGGGAAAGTACTAGCAATTATGGCCATAAAAAGCGCTCTTGGGAAAAGGTTAGTTTTTACCACTTTCACCGAGAGATCGATAGAACGTAGAGATGTTCAGTTAGTGAGTTCTGGGTTTTCGAGAAGTGAGCATCTCCTCTGGATATAGTCGACTGAATCATCGAGCCGACAAGGCACGTGGCCGTTGGTCAAGATAATTTAAGTTCCGTTCTAGTTGTAGTTCGTCGCGAATACCTGCGTATTAGTCGTGAGTGTTGATTGCAATCATAGGCGGAAGTGTGTGTTCCTCGAGGTGTTAGGTAGGGCTTGTAGGAACTTGCATTCACGGGCGGGTGATCTCGCCGTGACCGGTTCCAGGGGAGCGTACCAAGCGGCAACTAGCGTGGTTGCCCAGGGGCAGCGGCGTTGGCTCCCCGACACGTTGGGGCGCGTCGTCTGCACAGTCGTGGACCATCCGCGCTCCCCAGATTGGGCTTCCCAAAGAAGACTGGGCGTGAAGTCCGGGCCCTGTGCGACCGGGCTTCCCCAGTGGACTTGGCGCTAACGCCGCTTTGTGGCCTTGATAGGCAATCTTTACGGACACGTGTTCAAGGTAAGAGAGCTCTCGTACTAGTACAAGTGATCACTTGCGACATTGTACCGCGCCCCGCGTGCGTTTAATTTCTTTTGCCGGATAGTATTCATGTACACATATATTTCATTCAACTTAATAAAATACTATCGGCTTGCTACGGCTTTCCCCTCTAATCCATGAGGGTTTTTATGCTGAAGCAAGTTGCATCTTCTTTTCCGCGAGTTCATGTCTTATTATTTAAAATCTAATCACTCACTCTTCTTTTCCTTATATTTTGTTACTCCCCTTCTTTTAATTAGTCAGCGGACAGCTGATTCTGTTCAATTTTATGCATTAAACTTGTTATTAAATTTAACATGGAATCTAGTCGAGACATGAGCTGAAGCAACATAGATTCTAGTTTGTTTGTGTTTACATCTGGTGTTTGAATAACTGGTTGGCCTGTCTCTCTATTGTTTTGATTATTATCATTGACCGTTGCTTCAGCAAAAGAAACGTTTGGTCTAATATAATTTTGATTTTTGCTTATTTGCTGTTGTACGTCTAATTTTTGTTCTCTTATTGCAGGGAAGAGCTTTTGTTGCAGTTGTTTTCGTACGATGCATCCTTTGTAACTGGCTGGATGATTACCGCCGCAATTTGCACATATAACATTTTGCACTTTTGCTTTGATTGGACATTCCCTAATTGAGTGGTTTTCGGCACATTTCACGCAAACAGGGCTTTTATAACAGTAACTTTTGGTGTGTCCGTAACCTTGACATTTCATGCACTGAGGGATGTGTCTTTTTTTAAGGGGCGGCTCGAAACTTACGTTTGTGTTTAGTAGTTTGTTAACTTCATAGATCTTTTTATTATTTTCTTTAACTTTTAGTTCAATAAAAAAGAGAGGCAGTGGTGTTTTTGTGACATTATGTTTTATGTTTGTTATCCTAGCAACTTCGTGATTGTAGCTTTCGATTTCACTTCTTAGTTCTTCTAAATCTACCGATGGATGCATGTTTCTTAAGACAACTTCAGTTGGTTTTAGTTGGTAAGTATAAAATTAAGTTTTTTTACTTTTTAGTTGCTCTACTATAGGTAGATACTTTTCCGCTAAGTTAGGTTGTATTTTTACTTGATTATTCGACAGAACTTTTAGAGTGTAATTACTTTCAGCGATACCTTTTAAAAGTTCTTTTAGAGGATTTATATTTTTAACACCGCAGACAAATATTGGTGGAGGTTTTAAGTTTTTCGAATTATTTTTAGTATTCATTTTGGCATTGTTGCTACTGAGATTTTGGCTTTTTCCTGTTTCGTCCTTTTCACCTTGTTCTTCCTTTCCATCTAACTCTTCTAATACATTATAGGGATTTGCATTGCTGATAACGGGTGAGCTGAGCCAGTAATCTTTAAGTAATTATTGTACTAGCAACAAATGCTAGAACCGAAAAAATTTATTACAAATTCGGCTGCCGCATTTGAATCAATACAAGTATTTGTAAAAGAAAATAACAAATAGTATGAACATTTCAATAATTGCATGCGCTGAAAATAATTATTATGAACGGCAGCATCATTTTGAATGTAGCGCTGAAAAGTTTGATGAAAAAAAAATAATATTATGTTATGGATTATATCTTATAGGCTAAATAACAGTTAAACGGCTGCAGCATTTTTACAAATGCAGCGCTGAATATAGTATTATTAATATAAAATACAATGAGTTACAGTATTTTTGGAAATGTATTTTTGACTGCCAGCCAAGGAAGTCACGTCATCACGCTGGAGGTGCCGAATACAGAGACATTACTAACCTGTGGATTTGATGCGATAGTAGGAAGGTATTTAGTGATATCTTTGATTTATACTTTTTACTAAGATGTATTCAAATTAATTTTTGATTAATTTTTGCTTTTACAGCTATAACAAAAAATCGCCTGTTTACTGAAAGAAAGGACAAAGATGCCTTCCTGCAAGTATTATATGAGCAATTATTAATGGAACATAACACGATAAAAATACGTAATCGATACGACATGAGATCGAGGTGTCAAACGCAAAAGTAGCAAAAGTAATGCAGCATCAGTGTAAAATTAGCAGTACTTTAAAAATATTTAAAATAAATATTTATATCCTATAAATGTTATAAATATTTAACATAAATATTTAAAACCTATAAATGTTATTTTTTTAAATCTTTACTTAACCTTTACTTAACCATTTCAGCTAAATCAATATTATAAACAACATATTTATAACGTAGATAATCAATTATGTTTTTATTGCATACACGCTGCCAGAGAGCTTCTATACATATATAGACGTGATGTTGACGATTTTCATTTACATTAATCATAAATGATCCAGAATTTGTCCCGAAATTTTTACAAAATGATCCCAAAATTGTCCCAATATTATCCCGAAATGTTCATTAAATCATCCAAAAATTGTCCCAAAATTGTCCAGAAATACTTCCATAGAAATGCGTCCATCTTATTAAAGAAATTATGTACTTTTATATATATATATATATAAGATAAGATGGTTAGACTGATTTTTTATATTTGTCATATTTTTTTATACGTTCATTAAACTTTAATCTATCATTTCGTCTTCATTCTAAAATCGAAAAGTCGATAAATTCAAAGTAATAAAGAAAATAAGGTAAGAAATATCATCTTACCGCTGTAATAGGTACATTTACCCTATTTGGATTCCCTTAAACGTGAACAAAACAATGACGTAGTAATTCTCAATCAATCTTTAAGTATCATGAATACGATCACGAAAACTATGAATAACCAAACTGAAATAATTAATAAGAATTTACAATACGTCATGAAAATTTTTAACAAACAAAGTGCAAAATTCGACCTATTTGAAACAGTTACTTCTCTCATAATAGAAGAACAGCATTTTCTATATTTGTTAGAAAAAATCAAAAGATCTGTTCCGCACAAAACGGAATCCGCGGCGGGTGATTGAAAATTACAAATTATCAACACAAAATACCATCTCCAATTTTCATTTTATTATCAGCTTCATAGAACCGTATTCAAAAGTTACGCAACGACTCATCCCAAAACAACCAAGTCAACAACAAAACTTCTTCTAGCAACGGTCTTTTCTTGTTTTTCGAACTAATCGTAATCTCAATAAATATATGTATATAATAAATAATGATGAATTTACATAAATACTATTTTCTAATTTCTGATTATTTACAAATTTACATGTACCCGTAACAAAATCCTTTATCTTTTCAGAAGAAACGTTTTATCTAGAAATATTAAAACATAAACAAATATCTGAAATTATTTATTCTCAAAAAGAGTTAATGCTGCACTACCATAATTTATTAGACTTCCGATTTGCTCAAGGGTCAATTGTAACTATCCATGATTCCATTGTCTACACTCTTAAGATTCCAATCCTTAATCCTATCGAATTTTCTTTATTTCAAAGGCTTGCTATTATCAATTGTAACAACTAAACAGAAATTATAACTACTGCCTGGAAATTAATAGGACCGTCAGTTCAATTATCCGGCAATAAATGTTAACTCATATACGATAAAAGATACTTATACACTCAACTTGTTGTAGAAGAAATTAAACCAATTATTATCGAAATCAAAACACCCTTAATATTAGCATATCCATTATCTGACAACTTGACATTAATATCAAGTAATTACTTAATTAATGTTGAAAATGATGGAAATAAAAATTTATCTCAAAGAACATGCATCATCCAAGGTAAAAATATACCCATACAATGTTACAAAATTGACAATAATCTCGCAGAGTCAAAGCAACCAGAAATTTTACCTATTGTCATCGAAGATCATCGACGAAGCTTTAGACCCTTAGAAACACTCATCATGCCCACAATCCAGTATCAGTGGAAATATTTCAACTATCTAAAATTCATTTCCACATATCTCTTATTTCAATTATAATATCATTGCTGCCAATATTAGCTGGATTAATTTATACAATATACAAATATAAAACGAAAGCACGCCAACCTATACGACAATTAACAAATAACGAGGACGTCATTCAACATAGGCAGGGAGGAGTTATGTGACTCAGACTCCCGACGCATCTCCGAGACCCACATCAGCACACACCTATATGCAAGAGCCGAAGCCAATATAAATGAATAACTATAATCAATGAGATCATATAAACAATGTAATATAAATATATATGTTATAGCTTTGTACGCTCGTCTTAAAATATAATGATCAGTCAGTCTTTGTCAGAAATCCTATCTGTACGGACTTTTGACCCAGTTGAAAATATCCACATGGATTTTATATGGAAATCCATATGGATTTTATATGGATTTTATATGGAAATCCATATGGATTCCATATGGAAACTCATATAAAAATCAGTCTGAAAACGTCACGTAGATTTCCATATTGATATCGTTATGGAAATCATTATGAAAATTCATCTCCATATGGATTTCAAGGTGGATTTCCATATGGAAATTTATTCGCAGCATTACACAAATTAGTGATATGGAAATTCGTATGGTTTTCCATGTGATTTCCCATCTTAATTTTTAATGAAATATGGAATATATCCATGCGGATTTCCATTCCGAGATTTCTTTTTACATTCTACACCTAAAATAAAGTCAACGTAGTTTAAAGTAGATTTCTATATAGTATTCCATTAGGATTAATATATAAACGGTAGATTCATTATGTAAAATTTATATGGAAATCCCTACCGATTTCCATGTTCGATTGTAACTCACATAAAGGAATTACGTGAAAAACCATATGGATTTCCATATAAAAAAATTTCGAGAGAGATCAAGAAGAAATCTCCAAATGGAAATCCACATGGATTTCCATGTTTTACTAAAAATTAAGATGCGAAATCACATATAAAACCATATGGATTTTTATACCCCGTTGAAAATATCCACCTGGAATGTCAGCTGGAATTCCAGGTAGATCTGGGATTCCAGTTGGCTGTATTTAAAATATTTTTGTTAATATCTAAATTCTGTTAATATTTATGTAAGTCATTTAGTACTTTCTGAAGTAGCAAGACTTTATCTAAAGTCAAAATGAGAGAATCCAAGCCTTGTCTTTTATGTCTATACCTAATTACGTAAAGGCACATTCCAATTTCCAAAAAACGAGGCACGCCTCGTAGTACGATATTCCAATGACATTGGAGTTTTATACATTTACGTAAGAACGACATTCATATTCCCTTCATTAACAAATAGGAGAAAGTTTTTTTTGTTATTATTTCTTGTTCTTGATCGTAAATACTATTTATATCTCTGTAACCTGTCGATGAAGGTAATAATAATTCTAATTCTAATTTTACACAAGAGAATATTTTTTTACAGTTTCATTATCAACATTTAATTTCCTGCATAGTTTGCGAGGTAATTGATATATTTCGGCAGTGGCTCCTTTAATAGTACATCATGGCTCCGTATTATCCCAATAAGAAAGTCCGGGGAAAACGCTTTTCTGCTACACTGAGAAAAGGATTTATTTATAGTTAATATATGTAGTAACAGTTAATACTAAAATAGTTGATTTTTGGAAAATAAGAAAATTGTAAATGTGAAAACATCCACATTTGACTGAAATTACCAAAATATTACTATTAATGATGCGCATATTAATAGTTAATATGCGCGTTAGTTGCGGTAAACGTAGAGTTTCTTGGCGTTATTTTTTGTTTATTTTCAATGAAAAATACATATTTATTTTTAAAAAAACCACTACTAACAGAATTTCGAGGTCTCCTGAAAACTCTTGCTACATATATCTCAATACTGGCTTTTTCTCAGTATATCTAATGAATTAAAAAAATTATAAGGAAACAAGGAAACACATAAAAGATAATTTATTATTTCATTAAGGATTTATTCTAAATCTCTTAAACTAATAAATAATTTAAATTGCATTCTATGAGTGCTAATCGGTCTTAAATATTGGTTTTGGCATTGAAATAATACATTTTTATCACTAATTTAAGGATATTAATTTCATGCCTTGAAGTCACTATTAAAACCGGCAATTTCGTAAAGTTGATACATGAAAAAAGCATCGTTTGTTGCATATCTTAAAATTATTGTAATTAACCCGAAAACGGGATCATTTTCTTTATTATTAGAAAGATAAATAATATTATTTTTTTTATACAATGTATACTTTGACAAAATGAACTTCAAAAATTGTGATTGTTCAACTTGCGTATGTTTGGACTCGACGAAATGACCGAAATCAATTTTATTGCGTAATCCTCTTTTAATCAATAGTCGGAAACAGAATTCAAATGTATTATATTTTAGCAAGACTTGGAATAATATTGACTCTCAATGTTACTAGAGACGCATATTTTTTAGTTTTTTTATGATACGCTTCGAATTTTTGACACGATAAATACTTCAAGGGTCCATAACACATTTTATGACCCGTGGATAGTGTATTATTATTGGGTGATATTTTGGCTTCAAGTTCTTCGCAAATAATTCCATACACAATTTATTGTGACTAGAATGATTGGCGCGCTACGCGCACTTCTACTATTCCTGTATTTGCTTTAAAATTGTTTTAATTTGATTATTTATCACAACGCTTTTTATAATAATGATTTTTATTTTATTAGTCCAGAAATTGAAAAGGGCTATTAATAAAATAATTTGAAATTCGTAGTTTAGAAATTGAAAAGGTCCGAGATAGGGGAGAGCGTGGAAATTAGAAATGGAGACGGTGGAGAGGGCTCTAGCACGGGTGCAGTGTGTACTATT
>JAWWEQ010049695.1:0-12956 GCA_035583055.1 Torymus tubicola
AAGAGCTTGCCCAGTGTGTTGAGCAAACTCAACGGTCTGTAGGTTGACGGCGAATTCGGATCCCCACCTTTTCCTTTATCTATGAGGATCAACCTAGCCGTTTTCCACTCTTTGCTAAACACACCCTCCAGCAGGCATGTGTTGTACATATCCAGGAGTATTTCCGGACGTCGTTTTGCAACGATTCGGAGAATCTCTGCCGTTCGGGCCTGCTACCTTTCCCGCCGCGAGTTGAGCATTAGCCGCGCTGAGCTCTCCTCAGGTGAGTTTAGGCAGTCCGTCAACATCGATTTTCTTCTCCCTCCACACGTTGTCAGGGTGCGTCGGGAAGAGTCCGTCGACGATTTTGGCCGTTGTCTCCTCGTCTCTGATCACGGGCGGCCCATTCCGTCCCAGGTTTCGGGTAACGATCGTGTAACCCGCTCCCCAGGGATCCGAGTCCACCTCGTTGATCAGCTTTGTCCAGCAATTCTTTTTGCTATAATTGATCGGGCACCTCAGGTTTTGGCGACCTGTCCGGTACTCCTCTGAGTGTATTAATGCATCCGGCCGTTCCCTTCCACGTATCGTCCGTTTTGTTGGCATGTCACAGAGCTGAACCAAGAGCCCCGCCGTCTCTTTCACCAGCCTCTCGGCTCTCTCCCTACCAACGATGCTACAGGGGATCGTCGTCTTCGAGTCCGATTCCAAGTTCAGCTGTACCGTCAGTTTGTCTGTGTGTAATTTTTTAAGGTTCCATCCCCCGGGAGATGGGGCAGTCTTTTGTTGTATCTGTTTGTCCCTCAAGCTGAAGACGATGTACTGATGGTGGCTGGCCGTGTAGCCCTCGAACACACGCTATCGCTCGACTCTCGGGAGCAGTCTGTCTATCGCAAAGGTTACGTCAGGAATGGATGACCCATAACCCGGTCTCCTGTATGTTGTCATCTGTCCTTCATTTGCGTCCAGCCTTGCGGCTATTTCCAGCAGCAGCTGTCCACGTTTGTTCGTCGTTGTCATCCCCCACTCAATGGCACTGGCGTTGACGTCCCCCGCGAGAACTACATCCCGGTGATGTCCCTCAGCGCGTCCTCCAGCGCCGCCACTTTCTGTTCGAATCCACAGCGCCGCGGAGCGGGAGGAGTTAACGAACCAAGTGGGCGTGTCTCTGTCTCTGTATGGTTCACTTATTATTATGACGTCCGCGTCCGTTTCCTCAGCTATCTAGGGCAGTAGGGCGTGAGACACACTACTGCCGTTCAGGTTGCCTTGGAGGATTGCCGTCGCCATATTATGCGCGTGGTTTCTTCTATTTTGTTCGTGCCTCCGTCGGAGCTTCCCTGAAAACGGGATAGAAGGCCGTGCCCGGCACGTACGACGCCGTCCCGTCTCCCTGTGGTGAGCAGAGGAAGAAGAAAGGGCTAGTCGTGCAAGTCTTGGCCGCGTGTCCTTTTTTGCCGTATTTCCAGCAGCAGTCGCGTCTATCAGGTCCTGTGGAGTCCTGCCGGTGGTGCCCGTAGCCTAGACACTTGTAGCATCTCGATATCATCAGGCGGGCCCTTACTGGGCAGTTGACAAACCCAACTCTTATGCGTCCCGTCTTGAGGAGGCGTGCCGCGTCTTGTCCAACCAGCTCGCAAAGAGTGATCTTTAGTTCGCGGTTATTGGGGCCGAGCACCGAGACCTTTCTATCCGCGTCTGATTCCAGTTCTTTGTCCAGTGCGTCTTGTACTTCCTGCGTCTCTGTCAAGCAGTCCATATCCAGGATCTCCACCGAGACTCTTGGGGTCATATTTTTAATGACACCCTGGTCACCTAGTGCATCCCGGAACTAGTGCGGCTCCGTCCTTGGTCTTCGACACACTTTTGACCGTGAGACTGTCGACAGTTTTGTCGGCCGTGCGTAACATCCGTACTACGACCGCGAACGTCTTTCTCTCCACAGGCCGGATCAGCACCACTTATCCGTTGTCATTCTAGATGAAATACCTGTTAAAAAAATATATATATGGGATGTTTCAGGTGAAATAAGTAGCACAAAATTTTAAAATTGCTTAAAATTTGTAGACACTTAGTATTTTATGAAAAAAACATGTTCTTAAATTTTTAGAGCAATATTTCAATAATTAAAAAAGTTATTGCATATCAAAAATTGTTATTTTTTGCAATTTTTGGTGAAAACTCAACTTTGCCATTTTTTCACTCAAAATCCTGAAACTTTTGTACAGCTCATTGATTGGAAAAAAATATGCACTTTACTTCTAAAAAGTAGTCATATTTTTTTATGACCCTTTCTGAAAGTCTGTGATCAGCTGCTTTTCAGTGTACGGTTATAAAAAAAAAGAAAGGAGTTCGACAGAACATTTTTTGTCCAAAAAATTTTTTTTGATTCTGTATTGTAAACCCTTTAACATAAGCCCTGGACCAAGATGAGTTTTATCTTCAAAAAAGAGCTATAAATTTTTAAAAGATGTAAAAATAGTGAAAAAAAAACCTGTTTTTGACATGACTAGTGGAGTCAAATTTACTTATTATTGATTTTCATGCGTTTATTCCATAGAATTTTGTTTTTATGTTGCTTCATTAATAGAGAATGATTTTATTTTACAAGACAGCTGTAAAATATAATCATAGAAACTATTCATTGCATTAATAATATCAAACTATTGCAGGTAGCACGTATAACACATTGCAAGAACTTGTTTATCGACCAATTTATTCTCTATACTAGTTATAAATCTATAATGGTCTTTTAGACACTATCTAAAGTATGAATTTAACTAATAAAAAGAGTAAAAGCATAAAATTATGTATAAATAGAATATTTAAGGTCATGATGTTATAATAATAAAGAATAAATATAGTGATTTATTCTTTATTATTATAACCCCATGACATTAACAATTTTACTTATACATAAATTTTGCTATTCACATTTTTTATTAAGAAAATTGATATTTTCTATAGTGTCTAAAAAACCATTATACATTTATAAGTAGTACAGGGAATAAATTTGTCAACAACAACCAATGTGTTGTACATACTACCTGCAATAGTTTGATATTATTAATGCAATGAATAGTTTTTACGACTATATTTTACAGCTGTGGTGTAAGATACAATCATTCTCTATTGAAGAAGTAGTATAAAAACAAAATTCTGTAGAATAAACACATGAAAATCCGTAACAAGTAAATTTGGCTCTCCTAGTCATGTCAAAAACAGGGTTTTTTCACTATTTTTACATCTTTTGAAAATTCACAGCTCTTTTCTAAAGACGAAACCCATCTTGGTCCAGGGCTTATGTTAAAGGGTTTACAATACAGAATCCAAAAAAAATTTGTCACACAAAAAATATTCGGTCGAATTCCTTTCTTTCTTTTGATAAAGGAAAAGCAGCTAATCAGAGACTTTGAAAAATTGTCATAAAAAAAATATGACTACATTCTAGGAGTAAAATGCAAACTTTTTTCCAATTAATGTGCTATACAAAAAGTTTCAGAATTTTGAGAAAAAAACTGGCAAAAGTTGAGTTTTCACCAAAAATTGCAAAAAATAACAACTTTTGATTTGCAATAACTTTTGTAAATATTGAAATATTGCACTAAAAATTTAGAAACATGTATTTTCAATAAAAACTAAATGTCTACAAATTTTGAGCAATTTTAAAATTTTGAGCAGCTCAGTTCAGCCGAAATAGCCCATGTATACATGTGTGTATATATATATATATATATATATATTGTCACGGGCGCTGGTATAAGGTCCGAATAATCGTATACAGCGTCGCGAGATTCGAATCTCGGGCGCTTATTTCGATCGTGATCGATTGCACGCCGCGCGAAGCTCGCACAGGATAGATGGAGAAGAAGCAAACCATGATAAGGCAGGATAAAGCAGGATAGGCTAGACGAGAGACAAGAGAATAGTAGACATGTTGTAGTCATGAGAGTATAAGTGTGCGAACGATGACACGCGAGAAGTGATTTCGAGCACGCGCACATACAAAAGTGATAGTGTGTGCGCCGCGCTTCCACCGCTGCAAGTGCGATCGCCGTAGGGCCGACACCCACCACGAAGGAGTCTTGGAGAGAGTAAGCGAAATAGAAGCTCCACGAGGACGGGGACAGTGAATCGTTCCATCCTCGTCTTCCTATTGCAGCGAGTGCGACGAAGAATGCTGCGTCGAGCGATGGCTGGCCAGCCGCAAGTGTGAGTAGACGTTATATTAGCCTTCATGACGGACGCGTGGGCATCCCCCCCCCCTCGCGATCACCATTAACCGACGCTGCTATGCAGTGACTACGTCTGACCGCGTTGCGAGCGGGATTCATCCCGCCAAGTCTCGGCCTACGCGTTTATTTTGATTTAACTTTGACATTCAAACTTTTAATAAAGTGCTTCTTGTTTTTATTTTACATGTCGAGTCACACGTTTTCATTTAGAGTGCCCGACCCGTGAAAGCTTACCGAATACCGCCCTCTACCCTTTCACAGCTGCAGTTAGCCGAGAACATCATCTCCTGGAGGAGTAACAGTAACGGGAAGGTAAGAGAAGAGTAAACCGCTGTGTGTAAACAAGCGGTGTTGTACGGGAGAACCGGCTGCTAGTAGGTAAGGCTAGGTGTAGCCAGCAGCCTCGTTCTCGCATCGAAGTTGGCAGTAGTGCCACCGAGCAAGGGGCGCTCAAGTAGAAAGAGGCTTAAGCTTTTTACAATGCCAGCTTAAGGCCAGTGTTCGTCCTTTGTGCCACTGCCGACTGCCGGACAGCAGGGTTGCTTCGACGTAGAACCCTTAGCTGATACTTAGAAAGAGTAGATTACATATAGAGAACCTCACCCCGTTACAACTGGCATGGGTATGGATCTGGGCATGGGTGTGGGGGTGCATGGGTTTACGGATGCAAGGGTTTACGGGTACAAAGGATTAGGGTTTATAGGTTTAGAGTATATAGGTTTAGCATTCTGGGTATGGGTTTGTGGGTGTAGGATTCTGGGTTTAGCGGCTATGGGTTTATAGGTGCATGAATTTATGGTTGCATAGGTTTATGGGTGCATGGATTTATGAGTGCATGGGTTTATGGGTGCATGGATTTACGGGTACAAGGGTTTATGGGTGCATGGGTTCATGGGTGCAAGCGTTTATGAATCAAGGTTAAGAGTGTCAAGGACTTATAAATTGAAGTTTTATAGCATTTTTGGGAATCACAAGTGTAAATTTTGTTGTTTTAGTTTGATAAGGTAGGTTTTTTGGTCCCCTAGGTTTATTTGATCATATTTTCAAAATCAGGCTTCGTAGCTTTCTTTGGTATTTTGGCACAAAAGTTCCTGTTTTCAAATTTTCAAATTTAGTTGAGAATTGTAACCTCTACGTGACTTTGGACCTTTCGGCCCCAGTGTGCGTCGGGCGATTGATAGTGTTAGAGACCCGCGATAAACCCGATAAAGATAGTCTTATGCAATCTGTCGCATGGGCTGGCGCCCATGTTTTATTAAAATAACCATTTTAAGTTTTGTAAAAGTATTAAAAAATTGACTCTAGTTTATTATTCACCCTCCCCCCTTTTACTATCAATAGCCCGCAGCCCGACCGCGGGTTACAATACATATATAGATCGTCACGATCCGCGTATATACAACTAAGCGACGTGTACATATACGCATCTTATATCACTATCTATATACTCTTGAACTCTTAAAAAGTCGTAAAATCTCTCTGAAATTACTTTTTAAAGAAAATTAAAAATGTTGGCGAGTAAGTATATTCGTTTCTCTCTCTCTCTCTCTCTTTCTCTCCCCCTCTCTCTCTCTCTCTCTTTCATTTTAAAACGTTTATGAAAGATAAGAAAGTTATGAAATCAGTCAACAAATTATCGAGTATTTAAGAATCAGTCAAATTTTCGCTGATTTTCTGCTAAATACATATATTTATCGGGCGTGTTGTTTTGTAGATTATAGATAAACAGTCAGAATGTTTATAACTTTTTTTAGAAATTTTCACTATTAAAAATAATAATTTTTTTTATTTACTTATGGAATCCTTAAAAATCTCATAACGATATTTGTTTAAAACAATACTTTCAATTTCCAAGGGAAATAAATTTTTTTATAATTTTCTTTTATCGGGTTCAGCAAGTATGCGTATTTAGCAGAAAATCAGCGAAAATTTTACTGATTCTTGAATACTCGATAATTTGTTGACTGATTTCATAACCTTCTTATTTTTAATAAACGTTTCAAAATAGAAGAGAGAGAGAGAGAAACGGATATACTTACTCGCCAATATTTTTACTTTTTTTTTAAAAGTAATTTTAGAGGTAAATGTATACATAAAAAAATATTTTCGAGAAAATATGTTAATGCTTTATTTTTAGTGAAATCTCATACATCTTGAAGTTAAAAATATTTACAACATTTAAATAATATACGTAATTCAATAGCACGAATGTCAGGAATAAGGTTTTTAATGTAATACACCGTATTCGAAATTAATCATTATTATTCTTTACAAAATCTCTCCCCTTTCATAACCTCATCTATTCAATGTTCCTCTCTACAAATTGAAATATTGTTTTTGATGAATAAAAGTTCAAGATGTAAACACGGTCACTTTCATATGAAATTTATACAAATGGCTCGCTTCTATGTATATCGAAAATACTGATCGGCGAATCTATTACTCGGGGTACTACTCACTCAAATAATTTGGGTAATTAAGGGTCATAAAATTCTGTACATGTAGGTATGATATATTTAAACGGTATAATCAATTACAAAGTAGAGACAATATAATTATTTATTATGGTGGACTTGTATCTATAAACAGTTTTAATAAATTTATGCAAAAATTTAGTATTCTACATTTACAAAGTCCACCTGTTAAATGTAAACCGTCGGGACCGTCAGGTATGTATGGGACGAATAGGTGAGCTGTTACACCTCTTAGACGTCACTTTATGCGCACTGGCTCAAAATTTTAGAAGGTACAATGTGGTCGTAAAATGTAATTTTACACGCAAGGTACGAAAAATTGTATTACGTAAGTCGAGTAAATTGATATGGGTACTTGACTACAATAAACGGATTTCAGTACTTTCTTGTGTTTGATTTATAAAGAAGAATGAACAAATTTGAATAGATTTTGCAAAACAGTCATACAATTGTTTTGAGGAGTAGTTTGCATTACTTGACGATCGATAATTGATTTCACAACTTTCATTTATTTCATTTGCACTGATCAATTTGAGTGTATATAATTATAGCTTATATACATATATTATACAGAAAAAACGTCTTTACTTGCCTTATTTTATACTTTCGTAGAAAGTTTTATATTAACAATATTATTATTTTTAATACTTTTCAAAATTTAATTTTACTTTCTTTTTTGATTCAAAATTTTCTTAAACTTGTTTTCATTCTTCACCACAAATAAGTTTTGTTCTAATGAATCAACTGTTGGAATTTATATTTAACAAAAAATCTATTAATTGATTTGTAGAAGCTAAGTACTAATGTGTTGAAAGCGATTTTCATATTATGTAAAATAATTTGCGTCTCATCTACATCTCAAATATAATATAACCTTGTTATTACTTTATTGATTGTAACATCATTATTAGGCATAACTTTCGATCCCAATAATATCAATATCAAACAATCAGAGTTAACCAACAAGATATAACATTATATCACACTATCAAGAATATAATAACTAACAGTGAAAAATTAAAATTTACGTAAAAATAATAATCTACTTTACTTATCAAATTCAATAAAAATTACGCTGCCCATTCAGCTCGTTTATCGAACAAAGAAGATTTAGAACTTAGATAGTAGAACCGAGCAGTGAAATATTGGGAAACTTGAAAAAGAAAGGTTTTGACGTTAACAAATATAAAGTTGAAGCATAACTAATTAACGTCCGGGCATCAATGTCGACGGTAAAAATTACAAATTCAAATACGTGGAGACAGAAAAGCTAACTTTTATTTCATTAAGTTAGAAACGGAATCAAAATACTTCTTTAATTTTTTAAATTATTATTGGATTGTAACCGAAAAGGTGCTTTATTTTCAAACGTTTCTTCTACTACCGCAACCTTTTTTTCTGGGAGATTCATGATAAAATATTAGCAATAATACCGAAGACATCCTCTATGAACGCATTTCCTCCACGCTAGACGTCATTTCGACTTGGATTTGTATTTTTCAACAATCTCCAATGTTACTCTAGCAGTGCACAAAGTCGCTGGATTTTTGCTTAATGGTTATTAGATGGTAGTCTACAATCAATATTTTATGCATTAAATTACAAATATAACTATTTTGTCATATCAAAGAAAATAGAATTATTTAATGCTGTAAACTTATTAAAACTCTATGCTAATCTTGTTTCGTTATTTTATAATTCATACAATGTCCTATTCAATTTTATAATTTTAAAGAAGCTTAATAAATTCTGCAGGGCATTGACATACATTGAAAATAAATTTATTCACTTAACTAATACATTGACAAATAGTTTTAATTATATACTTAATAAAACGATTCAATTAATTAGCTTATTGTTTGATCGTATTGCTCGAGCATCCACTTCTTCATAGCCATTGCGTTTTGAAATTCGAGGACTAAAAAATCACAAGCATTATCATTTCTGAACAAAAGTGGTTCCATCGGCAATTTTTTCAGAAATTGTCATCCATATTCTTGATATTCAAAACTGATCTGAAAAAATTATTATTATTATTGTAAGAAAACTTTGCATGATAATAGTAGCGTTAGTGTTAAAGGGATACGGAAGTAAACAAAAAGAGTATTAGGACTCAAACAGTTCAATAGAACGAGCGAACTTATACATATGAGGCGTTTCGCCTCAACTCTCGCAGCGCGGCACGCGAGCGTCAAATCATGCTATTTCTAACTCGTATTTACGATACTAACATGGATATTAAAAAGTAGAGGGTTGGGCGGGCTACGGGCGTCTATAACCTTTAAGTTATTGGGATATATAAATACATATATTTGAAATATAAACTGAAATTACCGTCAAAATTTCAACTGATTTAAAAACAAAAGACTCCAAAATTTAACTCAGAAATCATTCATTTAAATCTTTGGATAACATAATAGATAATATTCAAAAGAAATCTCCACAAATATCTCGCAAACAATTTATTGTAAATTTTTTTTTTAAACAAAATATTCATATGTATTATGCTAGCTATCTCCCTTGACCTCTCGTTCGCACTTGATCTAGCACTCATGAGGCGTCAGTACATCGCGTCATGAGTTACATGACACATTAACAAACATTTAATTTAATAGGGAATAACCGTAGTAGAAAGAGCTGCAATAGGAAGTGCCGTAGTGGAAAAGACTGCAATGGGAAGTGCCGTAGTGGAAAGGGCTGCAATGGGAAGTGCCTAGTGGAAAGGGCTGCAATGGGAAGTGCCGTAGTTGAAAGGGCTGCAATGAGAAATACCGCAGTGGTAAGGGCTGCAATGGGAAGTACGGTAGTGCAAAGAGCTATTAAGCACGGTTGCGATGTGTGCATACAATAAATATTATTTTTTTAAACGATACATTAATTAATTTACATCTAATACTTCATGGTACAACAGGTAATAATTGTCCAAAATCTGCACCTACAAAAACAATTTTACTGCAAAATAATAAATCACTATTCATAACATCTTTTGGAGTTCTATCCTTAATTTCAATTGAATAACGTGGGGCCATTGGAGCTTCATCCCAATCAACCCATTAATGCGCAAATGCAAATTTTTGTGCACACATTTTTAAGTACAGAATTCTATTGGAAAAACAAAGTCATTTTTATCCAAAATCCTATATTGGAGGTTTTCGAGGGTGCTCTTTCAGAATCTGCAACTTATTTTGTAAAAAAAAGTGAATAATTTTTTAGCTTTTTAAAAAAGAAGTCAAAAAATTCACTAAAGGGTTTTTTTTAAATCAATTTTTGTTACTGTTTTTGTTTTTGGATAATCATATTACTGCCAAATATCGCGGTCCAAATTTCTGGCGATTCCAAAACACTGGTTGTGAACCTTTTTTCCTCTTTCAGTTTTTCCAAAATAGCGGATTTTGTGAAACAGCGTAATGTTAAAATTCATGATTTTTTTTCTCGAAATGTATGAACTAGCCGAAAAAATGTTATAGAACAAAGAAAGGTCAGAATTTTTCAAAAAATGTGTATGAATTTTTTCAGAATGTTTTGAGACAATTTTGAATTTTTTAATTTTTAACATTTTTGGAAAATCAAAAACTGGCTCAAAAACTTCTATGACCGCGATTTCTGGCAGTAATATGATTATCCAAAAATAGAAACAGTAACAAAAATTGATTTAAAAAAAAAATTTAATCAATCTTTTGAATTTTTTTTTAAAAAGCTCAAAAATAATACACTTATTCACTTTTTTTTACAAAATAAGTTGCAGATTCCGAAAGAGCACCCTGGAAAGCCGCCAATATAGGATTTTGGATAAAAATGACTTCGTTTTTCCAATAAAATTCTGTACTTGAAAATGTGTTTGCTTTAGAAATTGTCCTTCCTTTGTTTGCACAGCAATATTTGATAATTAACACGATAATGAAGGTGCAGGTAAACAAAATACTTTATGAACTGTCATCTCCTTTGATAACAACGTTGCGTCAATTCCAGTAAAAGCCATACAATAAATTTTTTATTTTGATTCTTTAATAAATGGCATAATGTTGTATAAATAAATGTTTTCCTAGAACCACCGGGACCATCAATATAGTAGCACTCAGTAACGTCGGATTCGGAAACTTTTGACACTCTTAAAATCACATCCACGATTTTTTTCAGCTCATCATTTAACATCTTGTATTGCTATTGCCTATTGCCTATACATAGCTACTAAATTAACGTATGAAAGATTATCATTATCAATGTAATTATTTACTACTACTTGTGGCATCGATGGAAAATTTGTAGTGTTACAAACTTCTGCTATTAACATTTCACAAATAATTGAATAAGCTAAATTGTGTGCTCAATTATGATTACCCTGTAATCTCAGAAAATCTTCTGATAATACACCTTTGAAAGTTAGATGGTAAAATTATCATTTTTCCTATTTGACAATTCATATCATTTGCACTATTATTGAAATGATTAACTAAACCTTGATACGATTCAATACGAAGCCGTTTTTTATTTTTATGAACATATTCAGTTCAATCCCTTTCTACTTTAACATAACTATCTACAATCCACTCTTGAAATAATCTACGGCCAAATAAAAATGCATTAAATACGTCAGGTCTAATACTTATTCTGTATTTAATATAAGAACATCTTGTTACTCGACGACCTTGTTGTTCGTATTGTTCATCATAGCCATCATTTATTTCTACATTTCTATTACTATTACTATTTTTTTCATTATATTTTTATGCCAACCTAATGATCCATGCGGATAAAAAAGTGGCTAAATCATAGGTTCAACGATTTAGTCCATAGAACTTATTGAATGTTATACTTGTGAATTCTTATTTCGTATCGTAACGCATGATTCGGGAACGTCGCCATCTACTGTACCAACAAAAACAGCAGTAACTTCATTCACTCATGGTAAATTGTATCTGTTACGGTCATACCCTGGTTTGAAACTAAATACTAATTGTAATTCAGGCTCCGTATTATTCTCTGCCAATTCAGGCTCCGTATTATTTTCTGCCAATTCACGCTGACGATCAATTTCTTCTTTCATCATTGCGTAAGAATTTTTGAAAATATTGTGTCTATCTGCTCCTAAATTTGCTGTCATTCTATAATCTACTGCTTCCTGCGGATTCACAATAAAAAGCTGATCATATTTCGGACTATCATTCTCGGACGGGTACAAAGCCTCATTTATTTGGTAATATATTTGGCCTTGAATTTTAAAAGAATATGGCGCTCTTCCTACTGTAGGAAAATCAACCAAATTAGCATTTAACGATGCAAATGAAAACGTACTATTATGAATCCAAACACGTTAAAAAACTCTTAATTATCAAAGTGATTATTTTCAAAATAAGAACGCAAATTATTTAAAAAATCTGGAATGTTTTCAACTTCTACAGACCTGTGACTGCAACAGTCATTGAATGAATTAATTTTTGTTACGTTTTAATTTTTTAATTTTTTCTTGTAAATCAAACGCGTGTTCATGTGCTAGACTCGAGTGTCCTTTTACCGATGAGATTTCCCCTCATAATCTAAGGAAAGATGCGTATCCTGGGGAAGTCTCCGGTGCACGAATGCATCCAGGTCATTGTGGTCCTAGAAAGTCCCACTACTGATACCGTCGGAGGAGTTTGGGACAGAGGTGGTTCTCGAAAGTTCCACCATTGATGCTAAGTCAGGCGGGATAACATTGAGATAAGCAACTCGTTGCCTGCTGCAGAAAGGAGATCGGGTATATGGGCGGTTCTCGAAAGTTCCACCTAATAGCCTAAGGAAGGGTAGGTGTGTGGGGGATATAGATTTGAATAATCATAAAAATTAACGAATTTGCATACGTGCTCGCTTGTGGGGGACGTCCCCGCTTTGTGTGTGTAGGAGTAGCTATAGTACAGGCGACGGATCTCGTTGAAGGGGACATAAGAGGGAGAGCAGGAGCAGGTTTTGACATAGGTGCATGTGTACGCTGCGGTCGGTAACGCAGAGACCGTTACACTTTATTATACACCTTCTCACCTACTAAATGTTTTGCACTGTAATGTCTACCTAAAATATTCATTTCTCCCAAATAATTTTCATTGATATTATTACTTATTTGTATACTATTATTCTTATTCAATCTTTATAAACTTTGATTTTGTGCACTTCTCTCAAATCTATGACGATGGAATTCATCTTCCTCTGTTACGTCATCTGACGTATTATTTAATATTACCTCAGTGATTTTTCGGCATTTAAAAACGATGATTGTAAACATAACAATACGCGA
>JAWWEQ010049696.1:0-12956 GCA_035583055.1 Torymus tubicola
CGTTATAAGGTCCGTACCTAACCTCAAAATTTTTATGAATAGAAAAACATGATTTTCGCAGTGAGAGGTTGTTCTGTAGTATTCTCTGAATACGTATATCAATTTTGGGAGGACTTGATTGACTTGTCACAGGAATTTTGTCCATTTTTTCCCACTGTGCGTCGTTTCCGTCATGCCCGCAGTACCTTCAGGACAGAGTCGGAATCTTCGCCATCCGATGCAGATACTGGCGATAATTATTATTATTATTATTATTGTTATTGTGGTTGTTCTGGTTGCTGTTGTTGTTGTTGTTGTTGTTGTTGTTGTTGTTATTGTTGTTGTTGTTGTTGTTGTTGTTGTTATTATTATATCCACTTGGAATTCCAGCTGTATATTCTTTTTTGGACAAGCTCCAAGTAGGTTTCTAGCTGGAATCCCAGATGGATAAGATTCCAGTTGGCTGAATTAAAACTATTTTGGTAAGTATCTAACTAAATTCTTTTCCTTTTGTAACGGGATACTAGCCAGGCCGATCTGGGTTGGGTTGGATTAGGTAGTAGGGCTACGCTAAGAAGACTATGACAGCATATAAACACTATGAGCACATATGTATTTTTCAACAAGGGTGATTCAAGGAGTTAGTTATGTCTTGGGTTGGGTTGGTAAAGGGAAACTCTACGATGAACACTAAACACTAACATTTATTATAATATGAAAAGTAAGAAAATATGTGTGTGTTATTAATGTACAAGAAAAATACGTTGCGCGCCAGCTGGGTCGCTCCCAGCAATCTAACTAATATTCCACTATATTAAACTAATATTAAACTAATACTCGTTACAACACGATACTATACTTTTCCACGATAGAGCGAGAGAAGGGACGCAAATTCAGGTACGAGATCGCGAGTGCTTTTACAGCAAACTAGTTTTCGGTACCGATTCGAGAGGGGTGCACGTTTCGATAATACATAATCATGTTTCGACAATTAAAGCGCACGGTTCGACAAGACACGTTTCGATAAAACTTCTAACTCTAGATGACGACTAGAGCTATGGGAATAATCCATACAGCATAATATGCTTGGCTCATTTTTAAAATATCACATAAATCAATAATAGTCGATTAAATCATGCCACTGCCGTTCATAAATTAAAATATAGTTATTATCTTGGTGATCGTCTTGACGTTATATAAAAAACACTCTATGTAGATCATAATCACATAAAATAGTATGACATAAATAGTCGATAAAATATGCCACTGCACTTTATAATTAACTAAAAAATATTGGTGATTATCTAATCGAATTTATTTAAAAAGTACTTTGTGTATATCATAATGTATAGTACCAATCTGCGTTTATTTTTCTGTAGCAAGTTAAGTGCTTACTTTGATTTTTAATTTGAGAGCTTGAGCTGTCAAAAATCAATCAGTTCAACAATATTGCTAAATTTGTTTATTACGACATATTTAAATTTCTTGAATTTTGAGGCTTCTCTAAAAAATCAAACATCCCGTAATCACAAAATGATCTGAAGAGAAACTCAAAATATTTCACAAAGTACCTATTCTTAACTGAGAAATAATAATGGCTTTTTAACTAGTTATTTATACTTATCTAATAAATACAAATCCATTGTTTGTTCGTTTATGATAATTATTCCTTTAGATTCCTGCTGATGATTATACACTTTTACTTGTATATATTCGGAGCATTGAGATAGAATGAGGTTATATGAAGGGTTATGTTCTACTCTCTTCTTCCATGTGTATACCGTGTCTACGTGTATACTACACACACGTATACACGCCGGAAATGTCGTACAACGGCTGATCGGACTAAGCGGATATCGTAACAAAACGAAAAGTTTCCGAAAAGAAATCGGACAAAAAATAATTCAGTCCTCAATATCTTTTGAACGAGGTAATCTTTTTACATAAAATCTTCTTAATAGAGTAACGAAATGGCTTTCGATTAAGACTACATTGGTTATAGGTTTAAAGTAAAACAATAGGTTTATAAGCGCAATGAAAATCTCGCACACCTATTTCAAAGAATGAATAGCACGGGTTGCTCCTTCAGGCTTAGTCTATACTTGCCTTCGGAGCGCTCCTGCGCTGCTTGATATGAATTATAAGAATTATAATAAATATATAATAACTATAAAAATTATACGTAACTGTAATAAAATAAATACGTTACATTATTATCTACAGATATGAAATTATCCACAATTATTTAATAAGTAAAATACATATTCTTTTCAATCGTTCAAAATTATCATATTTTCCATTGTGTTGAAACCTTACTGATATTATTAATATCCATTTATTGTGTTATTTAAATTATTTATAATATATTTTAGACCATGGTCAAACCGACAATCAAACGAACATTGGAAGAGGAAACGGCTGTTCAGGAAAGGCAACAAATGCTAAGCGTTGACCGTAGTAGACGATACAGAGAACGAAAATGGGCTAATGCAAATGTAAATTTAGATCAATCAAATATATCAAATAGTGGTAGACCGAGATTTTGGCGAACAACCTAAAATAGATCGAGCATTCAAGATAGGCAACGAAATCCACCAGCTGATATTCGGAATTGATTTATGTTAATGTTTATATAAATTTAGAACAATAGTGATGGACCATAACATTAAATTCCGTAATAGAGAGAACGATGATAAGGATGATGATTTTGAATGTGGGCGTCGTCAAATAAATTCAGAAAATCGTGCATTGCGAAGAGATACCATGAATAATTTTCAGCGTAGTAACATTAATGAACATCATTTTGGAAAAATGAACATCCTCTTATTACAATGCCTAATTGTAATGCAAAACATGTTCAATCTAAGAAGATAAATAGAGGAGGTTTGTTTAACGATTGCAGGGGTCATCGATCAGTTAAATTACTAAATATTCCGGATTTTCCAGATGATTTACGATCGTTGCATAAAAATACTTATATAAAAAGTCGCATCTTCTCGAGCGTATTCGAAATTATAACAGTTCATTTTTCATGAGCATCATTTAATGCTAATTTAGTTAATATGGCATATGGTGGAAGGGGTCCACATTGTTTCAAAATATAAGAACAAATATATTATCAGATTAATGAGGCATTATATCCATTGGATAATGAGAATCCTCAATATTGTCAACTTTTTATAATAGACCCACAAGAAGCTGTTGACTATAGAGTACTAGCAAATTTAGGCACTGATAGAGAAATTATAAATAATTTAGAGCATATCATAAGAAATCACAATATATTTGCTAGATCGTACGTAATGATAATAGAAGAAATTGATCGTCAATGTAGACAATTAGGTTCCAATAGTGAGCCAGAATTGCAATTATTTTTTAGTTTAAAATCTTGGATACGATTGAAATAGATATAATGTTCAAAGAACACTTGATACAACAGCTGATGGTGGTATTCCGAATTCGTATGTATACAATAATGGTTATAACCATTGGCAATAAGAATACATAAGTATTGCAATCAATAAATTCGATGGATTCGAATGTTTAGAAAAATATTAATAGTAACAGAAATTTTGTAATAAATCATGATAATGATGATCAATATGAACAACGAGATTGAGTAACGAAATGTGCTTATATTAAATACAGAATAAGTATTAGACCTGATATATTTAATTCATTTTTATTAGAACATAGATTATTTCCACAATGGATCGTAGACAGTTGCGTTAAAGCAGAAAGAGATCGAATTGAATATAATCGAAATATCAAAAACAGTTATGCATTGAATCATGTCAAGGTTTAGTTGATCATTTAAATCATACTGCAAATAATGAGAATTGTCAAATACATAAAATGGTTATAGTGCCATGGACATTTGTTATTTTCCGTAGATTTATCATGCAAAATTATCAAGATTTTATGGCTGTAATTCGTAGTAAAGGGTGAAAGATTCGAGATAACATGCTATTAGGACAACAGGCATTATATCGTCATGATAATTGTGTCCGAGTTTTTCACTTAAAGAAAGAACATATCTTGTCTTTAATAAATCAAAAGTATTTTGCTGCCGTATAGCAGCTCATGTACATGTTGTGGAATTTCAAAAGCGAGGTTTATCACACGCCAAAAATATTTTGGTTAACTTAGAGGATGGGTACAAGTTGACAACCGTTTAAGATATAGACAAATGTATGTTTGCTGAAATTCTTGACCATGAGAATCATTCTATATTGTACAATATCGTTTTTCAGAATATGATACATGGTCCGTACGATAGCAGATGCATTGTTAGCAGTAAACGTTCTAATCATTATCCAAAGGAATTTCGAGATGAAACTGTTATATCATCTGATGGTTATCCGTATTATAGACGAAATAATAATGAAAAAACAATATTACGTCATGATCAAGTAACAGATAATCGTAATGTAGTACCACACTGTCCCGGACTATCACGTATATTTAATTGTCATATTAACGTGAAAGTAGTAGCCAGTTTCGGATCGGTAAAATATTTGTATAAGTACGTGTATAAAGGCTATGATACCGCAAACATAACATTTGAAGAAACTGATAATGAAAGAGTAATCAATCATCATGAAATTCGTTTGTACATAGAGACTCGATATGTTAGTCCGGTTGAGGCATGTTATTGCATTCTTATTAAACCATTGCAAAATAAAAGTCACAGTATCATACGAGGTCTGTCCGGAAAGTATCGGGCCTACCTTTATATCTCCGCGCTGACGTTATTCTTCAGCATCGGGCGGGTGGCTGCCTTCAAAGTAATCCCCACTTGATTTTATAACACGATTCCAGCGATGTTTCCACTTCTCGAAACAGTCCTGGAACTCACTTTTAGGGATGGCCTAGAGTACGCTCGTCGCATTATTTTGAACTGTCGTTTTGTCATCGAATCGCTGTCCTTTGAGTGGTTTTTTGAGTTTTGGAAACAGCCAAAAGTAACAGGGGGCTATGTCGGGACTGTACGGAGATTGTCAAAGCAATGCGATTCTGTGTTTACTCAGAAACTGCTGCACAAGATTCGATGAATGCGCGGGCGCATTATCGTGATGGTCATTTTTAACCATCACAAATCTGTCGAACTCAAAAATAGCTTTGTAAACAATGACACGCTGCGCATGGACTGTACGTCCGGCAGGTGTCAGCAAGCAACCGATAGGTTCGTGAGGCTTTACTGTTGACGTTCATGCCCCGCAGAGGTCGCTCGAACACTATGGCGCGGAGATATAAAGATAGGCCCGATACTTTCCGACAGACCTCGTACAATCATCTGTTTATTTGTCCGAATAATAATCCGTTGTAATGAATGAAACAAATAATGAAATTGCAGTAAACGCGGTATTAAATCGAATAAGTATGTTATTAGTTTACTTTAAATTAAACGAACAAGATCATATGGCTAGACTATTATACCTATACTGAAATTCCTGATCATTATTTTTATAAACAAAACAATGAAAATGGTAATAAAGTATTTAGGTGGACTAAGCGAAAATCTCATTTCAACTGCATTGGGCGTATGTACTCGGTACCTCCATGCCATATTAAATTATTTCGATTGAAATTATTGTTATTACATAGTAGAGGTGCAATAAGTTTTGACGACCTCTAATAAATTGACAGTGTTAGACTTTTTTGATTAATTTACTCAACTAGCTCTTTTTAGTCTTTTTTTTATATTATGTGTATTTGTTGAAAAATTTTTTGAGTAAGAGCATAAGCATTCAAATTATAAAGTACACTTATATTCGATTAAAGATATACAGTTATATGATATTAATTCACATCACAGCGGTGCTAGAGCCCAGCCCACTATATCAACCCATTTAATTTTTACCATTCCAAATCTGCACTCAAAATTTTTATTTAATGTCCTCAAACCCCAATCGTTATCCATTTTTTCCATAGCAATTTATTTTTAACTTTTGCCTTCAACGTTAGTTGTACACTTAAATGATGTTTTGATTCTTCATTTATTTAGTCATTTATTTGTTTCATGATTTTATATAATATGTAATTAGATAAATGCAAAATGTGTATCTTCAATTATACTGCAATATTATTGTTATATTATTCTTTAAGAACAATCGTTTAAGAATGATAAAAAACAAATAGGGCGCGCGAAGTGCGCTTAATGATGCCTAGTATCATTATAATAAACTCCAACATAATTTCATCACTACGACGAGTATAACTAGGAATAAAAGTCTACTAATTCCCGAAACATATAGGAACATTAGCATAAAAATAGCTTCATTAGAGCCTTCACCACTTTCAACAGATTGCAAAAACAAATGAAGAAATTACATAGTAAATAAAATAAGAAAACGAAGATCGAAAAGTGGATAGTAGAAAATATGTGATTCCATATCAAACTCATTAGTTTAATTATTTTTCTTTTGTATATTCTTTTGTACATTTTTCGTATAATTTTTGTTCATTTTTCTTATTTATTTTTTTCCTTTCTATTATTGAGCGTCCCGCGCCTGCGCACGGCTTTTCTCCATTAGCAGAATTACGAGAAAAGGTAAAGGAGGGCTATTAAACGACTTAAAAAACGAAAAATTTGAAAAATTGCAAAAAATGAGTTTTTATAATTTTTAAAATCATTTTTAAGGAAAAGAATTTATATATTGGCTAAACAAATTAAGTTTGAGGAAGCTACGTACCAATGAATTGGCAGCGGCTTTTTATTCTAATATCTACACGTATCCATATATCTCAATTAATTTTTCTAATTGTAAAATAATGGAATTATCGGAGTAAATTAAAAAGGATATCTGTTTTTTTTTAAATTGCAACATTGCTTATTGTTATAAACAACTTTTTTAATATCTCTAAAAATAAAGAAAATTATGGAATAGAATAAAGTAATTTCTTAATTATTACACTTAAAAGAAAAAAATTGTATTCGGGATTCGAACCCTAGCAAGTAAAAGAACAAGCATCTGCAGCCGCGCGCCTTAGTTCGCGCCGCTACCGCTACGACGCTTCAAAGGTAATCAGAGATCGCTTATGATCATCTTCCCCCCTTTGGAGTTTGAGTTTGATATTTAGCTTTGATTTTAGTTTTGGTTTTACATACTTCTAAATAATTATATTTAATATAATTTAACTATTAATTAATAAAATTATTGTTTTTATGCATAATTAATCAACAATATAAAAGTATGCGTATTGTGCTCGACCGCTTTCTGTTTGAACGCGCGCGCAATCCAAGTAGCGTATCGGCGCATCTCGCTACTGTGCAGGTACTTTAACAAAAGATCTATTTCAACAAAATATTCAAAATTGCAACGAAGTTGGATTTATTAACATTCATCACCTACTTAAGTTCTACTATTGTGGAAAAAAAACTGGAAAACAAAGTAGTATGAATGAAAACGGTACAGAGCATTATCTACAACAAGTAAAATATCAATTATGAACGTCAAATTTTGACAAACCTAAATTACCTTCATAATTTTTAGCAAAATTTATAGATAAGATCAGAAAGAAAATGAATAATTAATTGGATCTGCATACAATACCTTCCTGTATTCTACATAATATATTATTAAAAAACTCTTACAATCATTATATAGGAAAGTTCACTGAAACAGATTATCATACTTACTTGAAATTGAGATTTTTAAATGAAAAATGTACTTCAACAATACCAGTTGTTTTTACACGCGTTCGTAATATGTCTTGCTCAGTTGGTTGATAATCTTTTGCTCCTAATCGGTCCAAGTCATCAAGAAAGCTGAAATACAAAAAGATTACGGTAACGATAGATGATAATTAACATAATAATTTAGCATTAAGTTTGAAAGCATTTAATAACTATTAATTTTTTCGTAAAATCATCTTATTTAAGTTTCATATTTCGCGTAAATAACAAAATAATGTATATGAGTCAGGTTAGTGAACTTTACCTGAAGTTTGCGTACTCATATTTCCGATTTAGTCGACGAGTTTTTTATGAAAGTACATTATAAAATAGGACTCTAATCAGAATTTCAGCCCTCTAATTCATATGTAAATCACTCTAGAATTTGAAGCAGTTTCAAAAATGGCCAAAATATGGTTATGGCTGGTCAGAAGGTCATTCTCGTATCCAGGGTTACCCCCCAAGTACTTGGCAGATTGACCAGGGCGCACAACGGACGTCCTCACCATCACATGTGACGTCGTGTCTATCTGTTTCCTCGTCAGGTAAAATAACTCCGTTTTATGCATTGTCATCGGAAGGTGTAGCACCGCGTCATACCCCACATTCCAGATATCGGGGCCAAGGATTGAGCCCTGCGCTACCACTGCCGTTATTTGTCATTTTTGGCCCCACCTCACTGAATTTATTATTGTCATTATTGTCATTATTATTATTATCATTATTATTATTTATTTTCTGAGGTACTAAGTGAATCTTCCAGGGCGCCCGTCCTTGCCTTGGAGGTAGGACAAGGAGGGAGGTCCACTAAGGCCACCACAGAGCTTCGGGCTCATGGTGCGGATGGAGCTTCGGCATTACTTCAGGTCGGGCCGCAGACCTGCCGCCCGCATGGGCACCGTCCTTCCCTGTTGCAATGTCCTACTTTTTTTTTAGCATCCATCACGGTTCTTCACACGTAGTACCTCCTAAGTAAAGGTAGCTATCGCGTTCCATCTCTCTTGGCTCGAAATCATTTTTTCGATCACATCGTCGAGTAAAAGTCCCTACTATCACCTCCACTCGTGCCTTTTCTACAGACCCCCGACTACATGCGAAGACGGTGTGTTCCGCGCCGTCCTAATGATGCCCGCAGTATTTACAGTTTGGCGTGTCCACTCTACCTACTCTATATTGGTACTGCCGGAAGTAGCCGTAACCCGATAATAATTGCGTAAGGTAGAAATTTACCTAGCCATGTTCCCTCTTCAACCACGTCGTCAGATTACCGATGAGGTTGTAAGTCGATCTGCCGGTGCTCTCCGCCGTCAGATAGCGTGCCAAGACTATAATGTCTGGCGACGGGCTTTCGTCGCAGCCTCTATCCTGCCTATTTTTGCGCTCCTGTTATAAATAAGCTTCCGTTCCGTGGCGAGCAGGTCGATCGGAATGACACCTGCGATCACCGTTACCGCATCTCCCGACACTGTTCTATACGGGCAACCAACCCATAGTGCACCTCTACGCTGCACCGCCACTATTCTTTTCTTATATTTGTTGACTCTCATGGCGTCTGCCCAAATCTCTACTCCGTAAAGAAGTATCGAATTGGTCGACGACATGAGTAGTCTCCTCTTGGATTCCCATGGGCCCCCACACAAGCCTACTTAGCGACGTTATCGTTTTTTCGGCTTTCGTAGTATCTTCCCTAATATGTGGCAGAAGCGACAGCTTTGAGTTCAGGGTGACTACCAGATTCTTGGCTGTTGACCACGTCCTAACTACCACAGATCCTACGTACATCCTCTGCCATCCATCCCATAATTTGTCTCATTGCTTGGCTTAAAATGAGGAATGTCCCAGAAGGCGTTCCCCGTTCCAGAAGTCAGGACCGAGAATCGATCCCTGAGCCACCTCTGCCGTAACTTTCCTGACTATTGTTCCTGCATTTGTCTCGAACGTAAATATAGGGGAAAATAATCCTTGATTACCCGAACTAAATATAGGGGAACCTTGAAGTTCCTACGCGCCGCGAGTATATTATTATTTTGCATTATTATTGTGACTTGCTAATCGTGGTCAAAATCTTTCTGATGACCTAGCCGTCACCCTATCACTACCTCTGCTCGGCCAGAGACTCGTTCTCGAAAAGGGGGTTCAGAATTAGCAACCCTCTTCTGCTGCAATAACCTTCGCTGATGCTCCGACTTCAATCGTACCTAAATATGCACAACACGAAAAGAAAGGAGAGTATAAACAACACAGGACACGCGCACAATCACACTCGCAAATGATACTATTACAACATAGAATTAATTGTTCTTTATTTGATAATAATAATATGTTCCATGAACTCTTAATAATAATTAATTATATACGCTAACCACTAATTCTCCGGAAATCTTCTCAATGGGATGACCAGGGTACCTATAAAAAAAGAAAAACTCGAACTCGACCCACACTACACACAACTACTTCTACCACAACTATAATTCCTTCTCCACTCTATTACTCACCCTGACTCACAATTATGTTCACTAATTTTCTTTCGTACTCTATATGTTTTCTAGTCACTACTCGGGTAACGGCGAAAAGGAAAGTGAGCGATCATCACAATTTTCCTTTGTTCATCACCTCTTATTATAATGGGTGATCGCAAGTCATTCTGCGATGATCGCGCCACATTTGATCCTGCGCGCCCCTACGATCCTAATTAGGCCCGCGAGTCTACTTTCTTACTTACCGCGCGCTCCGTGGCTTATCATACTCCGCGCGGTCTCTCCTTCTCTCTCCGCGCGCTCCCCTCCCGACGCGCGCTCCTACTCTCTCAACTCTCTACGTTGTTCTCGCAGCCGCGCTCTAGGTTGCGCGACTCTCCAATACTCATGACCCCCTCCTCGACCCCATATCATGCGTATATGCGTATACGAACGTGTGCGTTGCCCGCTCGGCGTCTTCGGCAATGACAACAATAACAAGACAGCTCACGAGTAGCTGTCTGTGACTCTGTCACATTATTATCATTATCATTATATATACTTCAACTCCGCCTATGCCGGTCTCAAACCCGGGACTTTCCCCTGTCGGGATGGGAAGAAGGGGGGTGGGGGCAGCGAACCTCGATCGGTGGCCCCTGAAACGGGTACGGAAACTCTTTTAGACCGAGGCCCTATAGGTATCACACCCATTAGAAGTCGTACACGTCGATAGCGTGGCAGCGGTTCTAGTAATCATCAAACTCGTGGGATGGCATCCAAGTAACCATGACACCTGTCAATGCCTCGTTCCACTGCTACATCGATGCCAACCCTTATTCAGGAAAGGGACAGCCGTCGTTCGAAGTGACCTGTCTGGGGGCTTGTATCCCAACCGGATATATCAGTGAAAGTACGTCGTACTGGTCCTGCGCTTCGACAGCCCGAGGGCATGCCTCCCCAATTCGGGCTGATTGCCAGCCGTTCGATGGATTACCTAACGCGTTCAAACGTTTTTGAGTAGTCTCAATGGAGGTAGAGAACCGTTTGTAAATCAGCTGTAGTGGCACTGTAGTGAGAGAACTAGTCCCCAGAGTTCTCCTGGAGATCATGGCCCTCGACAGTTGCACATCAGAATAGGAGATGAAGCAGGCCTTGAAAATAGATATGAAGGACTACAACGGTTTACTACGGTTCATGCTGATCAAAGCAAATGGGAGGGGACAGCGAATGGCCATTGTTACGATGGAGGCGTTTGCAGCGAACAAACTGATGGCTATCGCCCGAATGAAGGTTGACTGGATCAACTGCAGGATACGGACTGACCATTACCCGCTGCTACAAATGTCTGGGCATCGAACACCTAAGCCTAGACTGCAAGGGGCCGGACCGAAGCAGGCTGTGCTTTCGTTGTGGAGGGCATGACCACAAGTCTACGGGTTGCACCCGCACACCGCGGTGCTTCTTATGTCTCGAACAACTGGACAAAGCTGATTCTCGCAATCATATCCACTTCTCCTAACGAAAAAGTCGTATTTTAGCATGTTACTCTAAAAGATTGTATTTCGGCTTATCGTTCTAAAGAATCGTATCTCATCATTCTGTTTCAAAGTGTCGTATCTCATTATAGTATTATAAACAATCGTATTTCGGAATTGTATTGTAGTCGTATGTCATCGATAATTCTATAAAGTCGTATGTCAGCTGTTAACAGAAATTAGTGATGTAAATCTTCACTTTATCAGACATTATTTGTAATAAATTGTAGAAGTACTGTGATTTTATAGATACCGTTCTTTATCGAATATTAGTAGTAATAAGTCAATTTCTGTTTTTGCGTTCACTCGCTTTTAGAGAATGTAAAACACTTACAGGATTTCAATATTCTATTGAAAACTCTTGTTGGAATATCGGAAATGTATGTGTATCAATATACAGAATTAATAGTATATTAATCCTCTCTTAAAAAAGTGATGGACGAAATCTGTCATCATAATAAGACTGTTTTGATTGGTTATTGAAAATCAAGAAAAAAAAAGATGGCGTTATGGCGCTGAAATTCGATTTTAATTTGAAATTTTCTTTTAACTTGGAAACTTGGATATTATAGTATATTGTATAATTATAAATAATAAGTTTTTTTGCAAAATTTGAAAAAAATAAATGAATTTATTTGATATCTGATGATTTTTCGATAATTTAAGTTTGTTCTTAAAAACATTTTGCTATAATTAGAGTATCAGTGTATATAATGTTCATTACATAGATCGAAAGAATCTGACGTAATCTGACGTAATTTACATGTAGGGTTGACGCGAGTGTCAATCATAACCCAACGCTTTCTCAATTCTTCCTATGCACGTGCGAAAAATTCATAAGCAGCAATTTGCTTTTAATCCATTGGCATATGGAATTTTTTCGCAGGATTTTTTGAATAACATTGTACAAAAGGTAAGCGTGATCTCTTATTTATATGCTCTATTATTATTTTTAGTATTAAATATGTTTTTATTTGATTAATGTAATTAATGTAAGTTATATTAGTAACTGATTTTTTGAGGTTAAGTTAATTATGATTACTCATTAATTTTCTCTTAAATTTTTTTTCTTAAAAGTAAAGTTAGGCAACGATACTGCTTTTATGTATTATTATTTGAATTATTTATTTTATGTTATAAGTGAGTTCATTTTATAATGTTTAGGTTATCTGCTGAACAATTTATTTGCTGCTTCACAATGGTCTCAAGAATCAATACGGTATTCAACAGATGAAGCCTTTGATGAGCTTGTAGACAGAGACCAAACTACGTAAGATAATACAAATTATTAATACAAATATTTATTAT
>JAWWEQ010049697.1:0-12953 GCA_035583055.1 Torymus tubicola
GCGAAACGTTGGAAAACACTATGTGATATATGCTTTGTTTATGGGTTGACCCTCCCCATCGTTCAAATGTTTGTATTGGAATCAATGTAGGTGGAACGAGAGGATACCTAAGAGTCATGATGTTACAGTAATGCACAGGAGGGAGTTTCCAAGCTACGGAGATCAAAGTAAGCTTCCTGAAGATTTGTGTAGTAAAGGGCTGTAGAAGAGTGTGCCCTCCCGTGAAAAAGCTATTGTGGACAAGACTTGTCAATAGGGAGATGATCACGAGCCCACTTGACACGTTTTGTCTTATCTTTGTTTGGGCAGGTTTCCGAAGAAGCGTGTTTAAACATACCGTACATCTCTCACAGAGTGGTTGCTAGTTGCGGCATTAATCCTTGATGTGACTGTACCTGAAGTAATTGAAACACGTTTTAGTAGAAAAAATAAAATACTCAAAAGGATGTCTTACGTAAAAAAAGCATTATTTCAGAGGGAAGGAAGTTCCCTTCAGAAGTTAAAAGGATGGATTGAGTGAAAACCAGAATAGGGGAAGAATCTTTTGCCTCGTCCTGGATGATGACCTTTTTGCAAAGTCTTATGACGCCTATGATCTTATAGGAAGCTGCAACTTCATTGAGAATTTCTTTTTCTGGCAGGACAAAAGGGACTCCTCTTATTGTAGCCTGTCTGGTGATGCGCTGGAAAGGTGCAAAAGTTTTGAAATTAGCTTCAACGAGGCATAGATTGAGGAGAATTTGCTTGAATGCGATGTAGTCTACAAGAGAGACTGAGGCTTTTTGAGCACCGGAGAATGAAATAAAAACTATCTTACCACAGTGAAAATAAGCGAAGAGACGTCCTTATAGTGATATGGAATTCAGATTCCCTTTGCATTTAGTAACATCCAGAGTTTCAATGAATATAATGAAAGATCCAGGTGCGATTTGGGGTATAGTAAAGGTTTGCCGACAACTTTGGTGTTCTGTTTATCATGAGTCCAAGGGACATCATTAGAGTCCAAGATACATTGGTAAGCAATACTTCTTCCTTTGATAATAAATGATCCCCGTTTGAGTCTTCAGTCGAGTTTTCTGGAGTATTGCAGGTGTTATGATATACATTTGGTACTGCGAGAAGAGCCTTTTGAAGATCCTGTGGAGTCAAATTTAAAATCAGTATTGATGCAGCAATTTTTGAGGGGGCATTTGGGAGAAACTTTTAATTAAGAAAGGCAAGCATTGCCTGTTCTGCTAAGGTTTGTAACGGGTTATTGAATTTTTCCTCGGATAAGTTAGAAAAATGAATGTCCATGCTTGTGCATGGTTTTAAGAATAGGTGAAGTGTCGTCTTTCTCTTCAAACTTAGAATGTTTCTTTCTTTTTTGCCTTTTTCTCTCCGCTCAATAGTCGCTTGATTTCTAAGAGGATTTATTATCCTTAAAAAAACAACGGACGGAGTCAGCTTTGCCTGACATAATGTCAGGCAAGCTAGAAAATGTAGGCTGAAAGAAAGAGTGGAATATCAATTTGGTGGGAAATGACGAGTGCCGGCTACGGCACCGATGTGAGGTTAGTTTTATTATACAGCTTAGACTAATGTTAGTAGATGTGATTCCAAGAGAAAAATTAGATAAATAGATAATTAATAGTTAAAAAAGTAACATGCAAGAAAGAAGAAATCTTTAACCATAAATTAATAACTTAACAATTGTAAAATTTGAGGAATCACTCGTCCAACATCTCTTGCGGAGATGAAATTTCACTCGAAACTCCGTCGAAGAAGTGTAGCTAACACCGCATGTGCCGTAGCTCGAAGCAACTCGGCGGCTGTCGAACGAGCTGCAAGGACTGGAGGACGCTATCCGTCCAAGCCATGCTACGCGTCGTGTTCAGTAAGTTCATTCCGCGACGTTTAGCGTTAATGTCCCAGGCGTTGAGTAGTGATGAACAAAGACTAACTTGACAACAAAAACTAAGTTATCTGAACTGTGTGGTCTCGTACCCATATGTAACATGTGTAACGTAAGTGATCGTGATCAACCGTACGAGCCCTCCACCTATAGGAGTAAAAAATCTTCAAATATATTCATCAAAATATAGTTGCTAATGTAAATTTGTAGTTGCATCTTCATAAACTATTTTTGATATACATAAAAAAATGAATTATATATCTAGATCTAAAAGTGCATAATAGACTATTTACATACCTTCCATAATTATTCAATAATCTTCACGTACGTGCACACACATATATTTCAAATATACACACATATACAGACTCACATACAATATGTTATAAATATTATAAATGTTCAACTCTTAACATTTGAAAAATACTGGCACATAAAATTAGCAGGCTAAAGAAAAAAAGTGGAGCAATCACACTTATAAATACGTGTTGAATTTGATATACAGTTTTTTCATATAAATATAATGAATAACGCACTTTCTTAACAATAGTTTATTATTTTCTTTGGTTGATTTATAAATTCAATGACTTATTAATTTAAACTGTTCAGTTGATAATACAATAAAACAGTAAATCATTGTATTCAAAGTAACATTAAGGAAGGTAGCAAAACAACTTCCGGTTTAAAATTTACAAAAGGTAAGACAGAAATGAATATAACAATCATTTGTGATACTACCTTAATATTTCTGGAAATCTTCGAATATTTCATAAAGTATTTGTGGAACCTCTTCATCAGGCGATTGGGGCTGACATATTCTGTTATGAAAATTTTTCAGTAACTTTTGGATATCTTTTTGTCTAAAACTAAAATTTAGAATCTTTAAGCACAAATAAGTATCAAATAAGTCACAGTTAAGAACATAACATCCACGAGTTCTTCAACATCGGTGCGAAGCTGCCAAAGTTCGATCACTTCTGTCAACGTAAAATAGATTATTATGACAAGAACATATGCCAAATATCTTCGCAAAACAATGAAGCTCAATTTCTGCTCAATGTCTGTCAATGCCAGAGACCATAATAGAAAAGGAATCGAAAACTCAAGGGCAGTACATTCATTATTAACTTAGTTTACTGAGAAGCAAGAGTCTTGGTTCGAATACGGTTGCGGCGTGCATACGATACGAGCCGAGTTTAGATTTTCCATAAAAGCGACAATATACTCTGTCGCAAATGCTTTCTACTCTAATAATTACGTATAATAGTCTACAATACTGGAAGGCCGAGGCATTTTGCATATTTAAGAGATAATTGGCGTGATTCTCTGCGAGTCCGCTTAAAAGCAAGGGTTAATAATGTACGCTACACTAGAATTAATACAAATGTAATCTGTTGTCTTCTCTCTGCTATAGTATTTTTAAAAATATTACTAACATTTGTTTTGCATAATCTTGAATTTACAAAATTTAATTAACGATTTTAGTTAAAACTTGTAATAATCATTGACTGCATGAAAAGTTAAACTGCTTTTTCATTAAATGTAAAGGAAAGTGGTGCATAATAAAACCAGCGGGTAAATTTGGCACCGCGATATTTAAATGATTAAGGGTTCATACCACTTTACACGCTTAAAATTTAAGCTATATTTATAAATATTTTTTTATAGTTTCTATAATAGATATCGATATGAATCATTTTGAGATTAATAAAGGCACCCTTAAGGTATAGGAAACAATTTTTTTTTAAATTTTACATTGTTTATTTATGTACAACCGTTGAGCGTCTCTAAAAAAACGGATGTTGATGGCGTGCATGATTTTGAAGCAAGAAGTCATCGGAAATACAAAAAATTTCGATTCAGTAGGACTGTGGCTATCGCCCGGAACTAGGATAATTAAGTTTCATGCAAAAATAACGAAATTCCGGCTGTTCAAAAAAATCGTTTCGAAAAATCGTGTTTTTTTTGCTTCTTTTTTCGGTTGATAAATATAATTAAAATTGCAATTTTAACGTAATCCTAGTTCCGGCGATAGCCATACATGTGACGAAGACGTGGTCAAAATTTGGTAATGATCGGTTGAATACTTTTTGAAAAATCGTGCACGCCAACCGGAAAAGTGGTTTTGAGACAAACGCGTTTAAAGTTTGAAGCCATGACCTGCACGCCATAGAGTGCGCCAAACTAAAATCGCTAAAACACACACTTGCAGTGATCAGATCATTTTGAAATTTTTACACAGCACTTTTGATATGTTTTCCTTTCGAAATTCATTAAAAAAAAATATCGATTTTTTGAAAGTGATAAGGTGGTATGAACCCTTAATTAATATTTCAGAGTAAATTTTTACAGAAATCAAAGACAAATACTTCCAATATTTCACTCTGCAAAAAGTATTTCAAAAAGTCATTAATTTAGTTTAATAAGAATAAAATTTTGAGTAGAAAAAATGGTTGCTTTCATTTTTCATTGACCTGGTGGAATGCAAAACAAAGATAAATCATTTTAAAATAAAGTATTATTTGATAGTTCAGTTAATAATTAAGCAATAACAATTTTAAAAAACATTTTAAATGGGAAGGCGTGGCACTTTCCCCTACTCCCATACCCCTACATCTACTCCCTTTTAACTAATCGTAATTTTGGCAATATTCATCTATTTGGGGACGGGTGGTTTTATTATTAGTAAAATAATCTAAAGGAAATTTTTATAGTTTTTCTTTAATTTTTTGTATGTAGAACTTACCAGAAAGGATTTGCTGCGGGTATTTATAAGCAGGCATAATCTTTCCCACAATATAGCAGAGCAAAATTTCTATTGTTCCAAAATCATCACCTAAAGTTGTTGCCAGAAAGGGGAAAAGTCAGGTCGGAGGCAAGACTGCTGCTGAACGTGGAAAAACTGTTACGACAGAAATCTACATGTCAGTAGCAGGTGTATTCATGACTCCAATGCTGATATTTCCATATGCCAAAGAAAATGATAATTATTTAAAGGGTGCACCACCTAACGCGTGGGCTGTACTCCACAAAAGTGGCTACATACAAACCCATATCCTCACTAATTGGTTTATTAAATTTATTGGATTTTTAAGAGCCATAGTTATTAACCAGTACTTTTATTATTAGATGTACACGTAACGTACATTAAAAATCTGGAAATGATTGATCCGGCTATAGAGAATGGTGTTATCATCCTGTTTTTCACCTCATTGCACGCATAAGCTCCAACCTCTGGATGTTGGGTTAGGTTCATGGGTCCATTCTACGCCTACTAAAAGAAGAGAAAATTAAGAGGAAATTACGAAGAGGAAATTATAGATTTGCACAGAAAAAAAATTAATGTTACTTTGTATACATAGCTTGTTTTAAATTTTCGGAACCTCATATCTCTAAGCAGCCAAGATGGAAACTTCTGTTAAAGCTTTTGGGAAATGCAGCTTTTACCTTTTAAGAGAGATGTATTTTCAGAGATAGATTTTGCTCCATCAAGAATAAGTGATGCTGCTGCTATTCTATAAGGCTGCAGTTAATTTAGGTGAATAAAATTTATTTACTAAAATCATTGTATACTATTATTACTTATTTATTATTACTATTATTTACTATCAAATACAGAAGTAGAAGAACCAATAGCTGCCCATTGCAGTAGAGTTTTTCAAGAAATTGTGAATTCTAACGAAAAGACCAATCAAAATGAGTATCAAATAGGTGAAGTCCACATCCCAATCTCTTATATTAAACAAGCTAAACAGTTGCATTTGGGTAATGAGCAGTTAAAGCTTCAACTTCTGGTATATGTACTATTGCAACAAATGTATGTATTTTTATGGATGATGGAACTAATACATAAATCATTTTTATTTATTTATTTACTTATTTTATGCAGGATAATTAATCATCCAAAATTAAACTAGAATTTTCATTAAAAAAAACAGAAAGTGAAAAGAAAAGCATCAGTGGTTATCAGTGATCAATATAAAAAATTTAACTATTAATAGTTAAAAATACTAAGTTAAAAAAACCTACAAAACTGTAAAAAAAGGAACAAGGAAAAAAATTGTGGGGCAAAAATCAAGTCAAATGTGATTTTGATATTACCTTACAAGTTGCCGGTAATAAAACCAAAAAACGTTCAGTGAAAGTAGCTACAAGGAAACATATCTTCTTATTCTACAAAAGATCAAATAATCAAGGCTAATGAATCTGATCACTCTCTAGTTGTAATTGGTGAAAAATCGACATTTATTAAAAAAAATGCAGATACTAATTTTAATTTATTCCAGAATTTTGATGATTTTACAGCTGTTGACTCTAAACTATCGCAAAAAAATGTTAATGATCTTACAACTAGTTGTTTACATTTATCGCAAGAAACTTTTCATGATCTTGCAGCTGCTAACCGTAACATACAACAAGAAGGTTTTAATGATTTTGGAATTACTGGCCTTAATTAGTTACAAGAGAGAGTTTATCTTCTCCAAAGTGATGGATCTTTAACAGAAATAAAGGACATCAATAATATGGGAAAGGAAATAATGGAAGTCAATGAAAGGATAGTACTTGATCAGCTTCCAGAATTAACTGATATACAGTGCCAACTTCTTCAAAATGGCGGATTTGATAGAAATTAATCACACAATTTTTAACTCTTTCAATTAAATGATATTTCATTAGAAAATTACATAAATTATCTGGATAAGACGTGAAAAAACTATTAAGTGATAATAAGTAACTAAAAGTGTTATAATTATCTGTGATAATTACTAATCAAAATTTTGTCATTTGATTTATAAAATTCTATTTTAGTAAATATTTTGTAAATATTTCTTGTTAACTTTAACCGTTGTCACGGTTATTTCTACCTCTAAATAGAAAGAAAAATTGTAGGGACGGTTAATAAAAATTGCCATGGCAATGATAAAAATTTCAAGAGACTTCGGTTAGTCCCTATCCGTACACAAATGAGATAATCTGGCCACAAATATTATATTCCTACGCAATAAGAGGCTAATACTATTATTACGTTCATGTAAGTTAACTTTAACTTAATACAATTTAAAACTGACATTTTAATATATACCGACTATTACGCTGCACCTTGGAAATGCCTTGCAGATTGAACAACGTGGACGTGTTCCTTATTGATCGTATTGATACGATTTTCCAATTTACGTACCTATATACTTTAAATATAAAAACTTATTTACTTTCAATTTATAAGTTAGAAATTTAATCATCAAATAACATCTTTAGCATCGAATCATACTTCGTAAATCAGACGCGTGTAAAAAGCACAAAATGATGATGTATGTGATTTTGACGCCAAGGATATCATAAAAATATCTGAAGAAGTCCTTATTTCAAATATTTTCTACATTAAAAAGTAGCTTCTACAATACTATCAATTCGCCATCATGCAGCCAAATCTTCGATTGTAACATACGAGGTTAAAAACTTTTTCAATGTTTTACCCACTAACTTAGTTACACTACAAAATCGTTGTAGGGTGCACCAAACATTTTCGTGAAATTTTCACCTATACATTTGCATCATCCTGTACTGCGCATTGTTTACGATAAACGGATCTGATGAAAACTCACGGAACAACGGAGAATACTTTCAATTTTTGATACCTCGACACATGAAAAGACTACTTATTAAATATTCTGGTTGTCCGAGAATAAATTGTATGTTATGCCTGAATTCAAATTATCATTGTCTTGCATATATTAAATAGAATCTTCACGATAAACGATTAAATGTTAGTTAAGTTTTAAAATAAATGTTAGTTAATTATGATAAATCGATGAGTTAAATTCATTAAAGGAATATAAAAATACTGATTCACCTTTACTATTTTATTTAAACGAATTCTGAAAACACATTAATAATATTTTACATGGTTATAAAATATAAAAAATATGTTTTATTTCTTTCAAGTAATACTAATATTATTAAAAAGTTTTATTAAAAGAATTTATTATTTTTATAATCACATCCAACTATTTACACGATTCTTTGTAATCTTATATTATTTATATATAAATTCGATATTTTGGGCTCTCATCGCGATTGACTGAAAATAATTCTTGCATGCGTGAAATATTTTAAAATGACATTTTAGCCACTTATTTGATGGAATAAACTTACTGTCGCATAAGACGTTTTTATTACCTGGAAAATAGATAAAATAGGTTTCTTAAGCATCGTTAAAAGAAGTTGGAATCTTTTTATATTTACCCAAACAAACGTATCCAAGGTGAGAGAGCATTGACCACTATAAGAAACCATTCGACCATCTTTGTTGCAGATCATCATAATCTGCAACGTTTTTCTTTCTTGAGGATTCAGTAATACCCAATCACTGTGGTATACGGCATTAGTAATAGCTTGACTCTAAAAGTAACATATTAATTAAATTGCAGAAATATTATAAGTATTTAGAAGTAAATTTAAACCTTTAACATCAACTGGTTTCCAAACCAACAATAAATAAGAACTTGTAGCAATATAGATACAGCAAAAGTTAGAAGTCCTAAAAATTCCAAACTAAATATAGTATACTGTAAACAAATTAAACATATTTTTCTTAAAAAATTAAAGACATAATGTCATATTTTTAATTTTCTTTTACTTAATTTTGTTTTAATTTTTATTTACTTATTTTACGAAATAAAATTTTCATGTGGTTTTAAAAGACGATGTACAGTAATATGTGATGGTATACCATCAAATATTTAGAACTTTTATTACTTATAAGTAATAAAAGTTCTAAATATTTAAAGCTTTGTTGAAATTAATTTTTTCTTTTAAAGTAATTTTGATTTTTACAGAAAAATTGTATGCATTCAATCATGTAAAACATTCGATAAATATTGTTATTTTTTCTTTAATCTGGTTTTTTTACTTAACATTGTTTAACTTATTGTTGTTGTTTAAAAAAAATTAAAATCTTTCACAATAAAAGTTATTCACCTGGGAAAGTTGAAACACACTGGCACAGATACTGAGCAAACTAAAGAACAAAAACGGTATTACTACTCCAATAATAAAAGACTCGACTTTTCCTATAGTTTCATAAATTAAGACATTATGAGCAATAAAGTCATTTAATAAAGCCACGTTAATTTTGTTTATCTTGGATAATCTGTAAGCATTCAACTCTAACTGACCAGTCAATAGAATTAGCAACCCAGCGGTTAACGTGTCAAATGAGATGTTGATAAAAATTGAGTATAACACTGAAGTAACTTGAACTCCTGCAGTGGATAAAAGAACTTTCTTTGTCGAAATATTGTAAAATTGGTAAGATTTATATGGTAACTCCATTAAATTAGGGTTGTTAATGATTTTAACTATAAATGTAGATACAAAGTATCCAACATCAGTCATAACGAAAAGCATTAAGTAAATGAACATGTTTTTAGCTGTTCGTGCATATTTATCCACTATTGTACTCTCGTCTACGCTATCTGGTTTACAATGTGGGTGGCGTAGATCATTCAGTATTGCAATCATTTCTGTTCGACGAAATACAAAATTTAAAATCTTTAAACACATTGTGATATAAGTTAAAGCTAGGAATAAAGCTTCGGTCAATTCACTCATATCATTGTTTTCCAATAGGATTTCTCCAGATAATGTAAAAGTAAAATAAAACATTAAAACTATCACAAACAATCTATAGATCTGCCTGGGTATGGTGAACTTTTCATATTCTTCATACCAAATTCCACACGCCCAAAGAGTACGAAAATTTAACGGTAGCACGTCCATTTTTTATATTAATTTTTACGTAGAAGAAACACGTCAGCTTTAGTTATACTACGGAAATAACAGTTGCAGCTGCGTTAGGGTCACTCTCGACTATACTACTATTTCGAAATTAGATTAGAAAATCGCATATACTCGACATTCATGTACATAAGTGAGACTACGCAAAGTAAATAAATTTTACAGGAATAACACGCAGTATGTACATAAACGTGTAGACGGTAAGTATACATTAGACGACAATTTGCATAGTCGAGATGTGACAATTAAATCCAAATTTAACACAGGTTGCCATGGCTGTCAGGCTTACACAGTACTGTAAACAGAAGGGTTTAAAATTTAGTTTCAAGTACTAGCAGATGGCAAAGTGTTCAGATTTAAGTTTGTTATGCGGAGAGTCGGTGTTATACGAATAGCTAGACTAATATTTAAAAAAATTAAGTTGAAAACTATTTACATTAACTAAAAATACAATCACAGTGAAATCTTTTTCGGTAAAACTTGTAGGTATATATTTTTTATGACTTAATTTTTAGGTATTCAATGTCATATAATAAAAATTTTGCTATAATATTTTAAAACGATACTACACGCAAAAACATTTTATTAAAAATTAATATTTTCTTTGTCCATAAAGGCATGAAATAAAACTATTATGTAAATCGAGTAGAAATAATAGAAGAGTAATACAAATAAAAAAGGGATCGAATTAATGTAAGGAATCGCCAATAAATTAAAATAATAACGATATTCTTTAGTTTTTTCTTTTTTTATAAAATTTAGTCTAAATTTGACAGGAATTTATTAATTTCAGTTAAATGATTGATTATAATTTTCTAATGTTGAAATTTTTTTAATTTGTAGATAACAGCACCGACTAATAAAATTTTATAAAGATTAAAATGAATCTTTCCAAATTTTGATCAAAGAAAAAATTAAAAAAATATATAACTGATTTGGTAAATCATTTTTTTAAGTGCTATTTTTATATAAATACTGAAATTTTATTTTAAAGAATCTCTAGAGAGATTATAAAAACTCTAAAAAATGCTCGAACGTTTATTAGTTATGAATAGGTAAGAGCATTTCAGAACAAACGGAGCTACAGATGGCTGCTGAATTATTAACAAATAATTCTCTACTTAAACAAGAGAATGTATATATAAGTATAGTAATTGGGGATGTCGATTCCAGTACTATATCTACAGTTCTCACAAAGTTGATAAGTGGTCTGATTATAATCACACACTGAAAAGTTTTAAGTACCAGTGCTTTATATAATATGAAAATGAATTAAAAACTGATACAATATTTTTCTAAATGTTTCTCTCATTTAGAAAAATTTGTAGGAGAAACGGTGAACTCCGATGATGCTAAGCTTGAACGCCTCGACGGCTGTCGATGTCCAGCTGACTGGCTTGTTGGAGCGCATTGGGAATCCTTGTAGCAGGTCATTGAGCGGCGCCTGATGGAGCTTTGCTGCCCGTGGAAGGCATACCCGGTAGAAACCCAGCACTCCCAGGAAACGTCGCAGCTGTCGTGCGGTGACTGGCTTCGGGTAGTTGGCGATGGCTTCAACTTTGTGCGGCCGGGACTCATAATCATCCTTGGTGAGTGTTGAGCCGAATTCAACGTATGTAGCGAAAAGGACAATGTTTTTTCTTATATAATAAAGCAATATCATATGAATAACATTGAAATAGATTGAAAGTGATTAGTTATTATTCATGTAACGAAACATTATTATTTACGAACAATTAATTCAATAAAAATTCAGTGCGATTATTTGGCATATGCCTTGATGACGTTCGCATTTTTTATTCTTTTTACTCCATCCACAACTAAGGTTTACATTAATATAAGGTTTGAATATACGCGCCGGTAGCGTAGGTAGGAAATTAAGAGAGAATCGGTAACTAATATATTTTATAGCACTGTGTGATCTAAGCCCGCACTTAGGTCACGCCTATTCGTGACCTACGTAGTACTTTTTTGACTCGCTACGCTCGGGCCCTAACTTCCCGCCGTGTAAAAAAGTGCTACCTAGGTCACACGTATCGTAATGTACTATTATTGAATCACGCAGGTTTTGACTCATTTGGAAAGAGAAACTTGGATCGTGATAAAACAGTGGCAGCTCTGCAGCAGATCCTGTATAATGGGCAGCGGGTACCGATCTGGCACCGTGCACGCATTCAGCCGCCTGTAGTCGCTGGCTGTCCGCCACGTGTGTAGTGGTTTCGGCACGAGGTGCAGCGGGCTGGCCCAGGCACTGTTGGCCGGGTACCTACGTCTCTGGTGAGAAGTGATCCAATCTGCTCCTTTTTTTATCCTTATGATTATTACTATATTTCAGCCATGTACCAATTATCACTTGCAATCTATCCAAATTGTGACAATGTTTGACGGTCTTAGACTCGTTTGTTGACTAGTTTGATGATTGCGATTGTTTTGATGGTTGAGTGTCTGTGTTCCAGTGCTTGTCTGATGACGGTTCTTGACGTCTAAGTATTTTGCTGAATATGGGGTTCCCAGTCAAGGCTAGAATCCCAGATGACATCCAGATATTGAAAGGAACGGTAATTTTTAATTGCTTGACTATTGCAGGTTATTTGGTGTGAACCTTTAGGCATTGATTCCGAATTGAAGCCTAGGAATGTGAATGAGCATTTTTTGATTGATATTTTGAGACTCTTGGTAGCGGGCCAACCGTTCATCAGTGACAGGCCTGCTGAAAGGTGGTTTGTAACTCGTTTCTAATTCTCTGCACTGAAGTACAGGAGTAAATCATCCGTGAAACCAAGGCAACTGGTGTCTGGGTGTATGTGTACGGTAATATCACTGATTACAGATTAAATAGTAGCGGAGATAAAATGCATCCTTGAGGTAATCCCTTATTGGTGCAGCCCATTGTAAAGTGATAACCATTTATAAATCCATGCAGTCTTCTGTTGGATATGAGGTTTCTAATGAACTTCCGGATGAGGAGGGGGAGGGGGTGTTGAGTTCCTCTAGTCTGGTAAGGAGGGCCTCGAGATGTACGTTGTCGCAAGCTCCTTCTATATTTAGGCCTAGTACTCCCAAAGTCAAAGATGCCACTCGAAAATCATTTCTCGGTGACTTTTTAATATATCATGCACGAGGGCGCTAAAGCCAATTTACGTCGTACACGCGCTGTTGTGAATGCAGGCACCGCCTATACTCTGCACATTCACACTCTACACAGGGAGGTTATTCTACAGGGGCATACTCTACACAGATTTTCTCTACACGCACACACTCT
>JAWWEQ010049698.1:0-12952 GCA_035583055.1 Torymus tubicola
AGGTTCGGCAACATTGCATAATTTTTTATTTTCCATGTCATAGTGACCGTCAGTAGTGACTTTGAAACCGACACCAGCGACTACCCTCGATTCATACGAGATTCCAGACACGTCGAGGCTCATTTTAAGAATGAACCATATATTCTTATGCATTCAGCATACCCTGCTTCGTGTAATTCCTCAATTATGGGATGTATCTCGTTTGTATGACTTGGATTTCCTGCAGATCTTTCAGCAATTAATAATCGAAGGCGATCGCCAAGTTCATTTGGATTGTCCCAGTAAATATAGTCTAAAGCATGACGCTTTTTTGCAATTTTATAACATCGTAAAGATATTACTTTTTTCAATTGAATTCGTTCTGCAGCAGTTGCTCTGAAGGTGATTTTGAACATTTGTGCAATAACATTATTAAAGTTGTTACTAATATGAGCACAACTCGTTTCATACTTGTCATGCCGCTTTTTATGAGCTGATGATAGTTCTAAAATTTTCCGATAAATTTTTAAATCTTTTGAGCTTATAATACTTTCATTTGGTTGTTTTGCTATGAGTAATTCAAGTAATCCTGTAGTTTTCGGGTATACTACTCCACTTATTTCAATTTTGTTGCTATGAAAACTAATTGGCAAATTACCAATAAAAAATTCACCCTTTTTATTTTGTATTCCGTAAATTTTATCAAGATATTGGGTTTGATTAAGCTTCAGAGCTATGATGTAGAAATCGGAATCCTCATCATCATCATTGCTATCTGCTGTTTCAAAAGATGTTTTATGCGCTGTTTCATTCTCCAGTGTAACATTATTTTCATTCTCAATACTTGCATTATGTTCAACATTGTCTAACTTCCTATGTTCAATAATATCGCTGCCTACATTGTTATGTTTACTGTCTAAACTTTGTTCAACTTTTTTCTTTTGTGTTTTTTCAGTTACAAGTTTTTGGAGTGGATCTACTATTGGCTTAAAAGTTTCATTCAAAATCTTTTCGGCATGGTCTTTCCCAAATTTTAATATTCGATATTGGCGTTTAACAGTATCTCGTGGTTTAACGGGCTGACGAAGTACGTTCTTCTCTCGTTGAAACTCAGCCATGTTGTTGTTTCAAAGTTCAGTCAGAAACTGTTGAGTATAACCTACGTGTATGCTATATTTATAGCAAAATTATCGAAACCCTTGCGAAATCTACCATTATTTATTCCCCTATCTTTATCGATTACTAAAAAAACCATGCTTGTCATCTCTCCAACACTTGGAGCACAACTCTTTAAACTGTACATAACTCATATCGGTATTTACATGGTCGTCGTAGATATGCTTTAGATTTACTTCATCTTGTCTAAATATAGCAAGTAAGTTGACATTATCTCTGGCACGATGTTTCGAAACGTGAGCATAAGTTTGACACAGATAAAAACAATCAACCTTTTAATGTCTGTCCATGCAGAAAAAGGCTCTAACATTACCTTGTTTCTCACAAGCAACATCGTCAAATATCATAATAGAGTTTGGAAGTGCATGATCAGGGTCGATAACTGCATCGTGTTCACTGAATGGAAAATATTGTACGCCTTCTATAGGTTCTAAAATTTCGTTTAAAAACTTATATTTTGGTTCATTTAAAGACTTTCAATAGACATATACGTTTTCAAATCTTACACCATTAGGATGGGTTATAAGAGTAAGTAAATTGTTTGTTTTTTCACAGTTTGACGGGCCGCAGAAGACGGCTCTTATACTGCCCGGAAGTAAAGCATCGTATCGTTTTGTTCTTTTATCATGTTCCACGACTGCGTCAAAATTGTCTATTGGTAGTTTTACCAAGTGCTCTTTAAAATTCATGATGTTCCCTGTATGACATTCAAATTACGACTGATTACTATGAGTATAAATAAGGACGTGGTTTAGTTAATAAAGTTATCAATAAACTTCCATTCGAGCTTCACATACCCGGTTATCAATACTGTGGTACCGGAAGAAAGTTAGCAAAGCGCTTAGCCAGAGGAGATCTTGGAATCAATCCCTTAGACGTTGTTTGTAAAGAGCACGATATAGCTTACTCTAAATATCGCGAAAACGTTCAAGCGAGAAACGACGCAGATAAAATTATAGCTGAAAAAGCTGGGAATCACGTAAAATCAAAAGACGCTAGTTTTGGTGAAAAAGCGGCTGCATACGCAATCACTAACACTATGAAATTAACATCCAGACTTGGTATGGGTTTGAAAAAGAAAGTTTCATTAAAAAGCATAGCTAAAGCTGCTGCATTTAAATCAACACCTAGTAAGTGTGCTCTCAAAGTAATTCGATTAGCTTTAAACAAAGCTCACTAAGCTGTCAAAGAAGCAGGAGGTAAAAAGAATATTAGCGTTCCTCGTGTTTTACCTATTTCCTCAGGTGGGGTATTACTGTTTCTCATACCTCTGTCTGCCGGTTTGAGTGCAACCGGTGCTCTTGTTGGTGGAGATGCTTGAATAGCGTAAGCCATAAATGACGCAAAGGCTGCTGCAAAGTTGGAAGAAAATAAATGACATAACAAAACTATGGACACTATCGCATTAGGCAATGGTCTCTATCTTAAACCGCAGAAAGTGGAACTGCGTCTCTATTTAAAAAAACAAGTTCGACCAAATAAAATTACCTGACCGTGCATTTAACACCGTTGACATATTAAAATATACAAAGCTCTTAAAAATACCTAATTTTTGAGGTGTGTTTATGAGAAATACATTATCCGCTTCTGGCCCACACTATTATGAATCAGCTATAATTAATCTAGATAACGCTAGCGGCCCTGGGGCACACTGGGTTGCATATAGGAAAAGGGATAAAAATATTGTATATTTCGATAACTTTGGCGATCTCCGACCACCGTTAGATTTAATATTATATCTCGGGGTTGACAAAGTTAAATATAGTTTTGTAAGGTACCACATTTTTGACTTATAAAATTGCGGACACTTCTGGCTGAAATTTTTATGTGAGGCTATATAAAGAGAGGTAAAGAGGGACAATGCGTCATTCTGATTTAAGCCGCCATGGAAGATTCATTAACTCTAACGCTTTCAGGTAAATCATCCGTACTAGAAGCACAATATTTTCCACCATTCAAGCTATCGTCAAACAAAAATTATGTTTTAGGGCTTGCAGAATGGTTGACATTTAATTCAATCCCCAATATAGATAGTAAGAACAATAAGTTTTACATATGTTCCTTCGTAAAAAATTAGCATAGGACGATATTACTTTCAATTTGAAATCAAACAAAAATACTCTTCGCTGTACAATAAAGTGTAGTTTACCTATAGATTTTCGACCCTAAGATTCTCTTGATTCTCTACTAGGCTTTACTAAACGTCTTCTTGAACCGAACGGTCTTCATAATTCACTACTTACTTACTTGTTACAATTTTGAAAGTAAACGCTTTAAGAGTCGAGTATAATATCACGTCAGGTGCCTACATAAACGGTGAAAAAGTACATACCATTCACGAATTCTTTCCTGCAGTTCCTCCAGGGTGCAAAATTATCGAAGTTTCCTCACACGTCATTTACCTTCCAATTACTGTAAAGTATATATCATTTAAAGTATAGATCATTTGCAAGTGCGCATAATCGATCAAGACGGAGACTTAGTAAATTTCCAAAGAGAAGTTTCTAACTACCGAGGAGAACTACATCTCAAACAATCGTAATGGGAATCGTTTACAATAAAAAGTATATAATCAAAGAAATATGTCCACCACCCATCAGTCATCGACAAACTTCGAAAGCGATAACACGTCCGAACATGCGATTCCTAAAAAGTCTAGGCTTAAAAGTAGTACTTGGTGGAAGATAACTTGTATATTCTTTTGCTGCTTTCAACGAAATGGAAGAAATACTAAGCATCCAAGCACCCGTTGCTTTTGATGAATCCGTAGCACATTACGAGATTCACGCTCATCAACCGTATACATCAACATTTAACAACACCGATGAAATACGTGTATCTATTCAACATGAAGATTTATGTCTCTTACCTTCCCGCAGTGCATTACATATCTGCGGACGTTTGGTTAAAACTAATAATGCAGCTTTTCAAAACACAAAGTCGTGAACAATGCCATTTGTCACTTGTTTGAAGAAATCAGATATGAATTAAACGCCATTGAGATAGACAAGTGTAAAAACGTTGGTACAACGACTGTAATGAAAGGTTGGGTGTCGCTTAATCCAACTCAGAGATACATCATTGAAAGTGCTGGATGGATCGATGTACAGAAAACACAGAACATAGTTGACGATGGTTACTTCAGTGTATCGATTCTATTGAGCCTAATTTTCGGCTTTACAGAGGACTATTGTAAAATTGTAGTAAATGCAAAGCATGAACTCATTCTTATGAAATCAAGAAACGATATATATGCTGTTAAACAGACAGCTATAAGACCAGACAATGTCGAGGGTTACGAGGACTTTAAGATATAGTTAAATAGAATCAAATGGCTAATGCCATACGTAGTTGCATCTAATAGTAGTAAAATTCTCTTACTCTATTTTGTGGGAAAAGATTGCCCCATTGCTATGAGTTTACGCACTTGGGAATTGTACGAGTATCCATTACTTCCAACTACGTCGAGACAGGTATGGAGTATTAAAACATCCAATCAACTTGAAAAACCACGTTTTGTCATCTTAGGTTTTCAAATTAATAGAAAAGATCGACGGAGTATGAACGCTAGCCAATTTGACTACTGTAATCTTACAAACGTTAAACTCTTTCTTAACTCTCAGTACTATCCGTATGGCAATCTTAACCTCGATGTAAACCGTAATCAATATGCCATACTTTATGATATGTATGCTAGATTTCAAAATTCTTACTACAGTATAGATCCAGAACCCATGTTGAAAAAGTCGCAGTATCTCTCTTACATGCCCTTGATAGTGATAGACTGATCGAAACAAAATGAGTCCTTAAAAAATTCCCCTGTAGACGTTCGTTTAGAATTCGAAGCTAAGGACAATTTTCCTGCTGGAACTTCTGATGCTTGATTTTACTGCTTGATCTTGCATAATCGCATAGTTCATATAGTCCCGTCAGTGGTGACGTAAAGGAGTGGGAGTAAGAGCTTATAAAGCGAGCTCTGCTTCTGGTACATTGCATTTGAAGTTCATGCATCATGAATTACGGAGTGGATATGCAAGGTTTCAAAAAGCCTGGCAATGATTATGTTCTCAAAGAATTGGCTTTCGTGTCTCTGAACGATGACGATGTTCCAACCTCTTCAAACCACCATTTCCTTGGAAAAGACTAACAGACAAGTACAAACGTGAAAATTTGTGGTTAGAACTTTGCTATCATGAACTATCATATTATGGTGGTGATTATGATTATACTGAACTTGGAAAAATATTTCGAGATGAATTCAAAGATCCTAAAAGAATTTTAGTCGATGGTAAAATAAAGAAATTGTGGTAGAACGGTTTAACTTTAATGCTATCGATATTACTGAAATGGGCTATTCAGCTTTCAAATATCCGAGATCAGTAACTATATGTACTGTAACATCAACATTGATATTACAATATGAAAATTAGTTGTATTTTCTTTCAAATAAAGTTTCTAAAGTTGTCAAGCAGAAACACCTGCAAGCGAGGGAGCCTAGATTGAAGAGGAGGCTCTAGGCAGCCTGTACATAATTATTACACGTACATACATGCGAAAGGTCCTATCGACACTGAAACTTTTCTTCGCACACACACTAGATGATTCGCAGCAGGAGCATAAAGTCGCAGCCATGGATGATCCAGAGTGAAACAGGCGAGAAGGCTCCTCTTGATACTCTGGACTGGTAGTCGAAGCAAGCTGGCAGATACTGACCCTGGAAATGGAAAACAACATTAATCCTAAAAGAAAAAAAGCCACTCACTGGTAAAATAGAAAAATGCAGCTAAATCCGGGAACGATAACAGGTCACAGCACTACCTGGATGGAAGACGCTCCTGATAAATATAGAACTCGCTGGAAACCATGGTAGTACAGCTGCACCTGAAAGAAGGAAGTAATTAGAATATGACCCAGGGAGAAGCAAGTTGAAATGGTACGTACCTTCTGACTTGGAGGAGAGGCGAGCTGGACTTGAAATTCTGTTAACAGCAACGAGTCGACCAAGACGAAGAGGATAGATTCACATCAGAGTTCCAGATAAGCAGCTATGGCTGAGCAGGAATATTAATAATCACATCGGAGGAAAACAGCCAGTACCTGAAGAAGTTAACTGGTATCAGGGGCACTCGAAGAAAAAGTCCACTTATGTCTCCTTCACTGAGGCAGTAAAAAGCTGGTATAATATGCAGAGTGTGGCAGTGTCTGCAACGGTGAAAGGCCACCTCTTGGTGCACCTCCAATAATCCCCTTATACCTGGAATGTAATTAGAAGATATATTTGAAAAACAGGCAAGCAACGAGATAGAGTGATTGCACTGATCTCACCTGTTTATATGTGTCAACATAACCTCGCAGCCGGCTCGTCCATCTAGAAGTTGTAACGCAGGAAGTTCGGCACCATCATCGAAGAGGACACCCGGAACAGCATCGGACGGCTTCTCCGACAGCTGACCATCACCCGCACCCCGTCGAACACCTTACTTCCCTCACAGAGATAGTAACACGCGTGCGCATCAGAGCACCGGTCGATGCCGCGTCGATGGTACAGCGACACATGTAGAGCGAGAGAGACAGAGAGAGCCGACAAGGTACAAGGGAGTGAGAGGGGGCGCCTAGGGCGCGCTGTCGCCGCAATGGTCGCGAGTGATTGCGCACGAAAAGCGCTCACTCATTCTAGCCAAGGATCGCTTAGCGAACGCAGCTGAAGTTATAATCGTAAAAAGTTAAGTTGAATTTGAAAGTGAAAGGTAGTGAAAAAAAGAGAATTAAAAATCGAAAGTTAAAAGTCGAAGATAGAAAGTGCTGGAGACTGCTGAAAAAAAGGGGCCATCGAAGATTCAAGTGTTGAAGTGCAAGTTTTGTTGGTTGCTGTAAAGTAGAGACTATAAATGCTTCATTAGCGAGGGCACGTGTGTGTGTATGTCGAGCTTCGCAGCGTAAAAATATATTCGTATATATTTTTGAGCTGGTGCTCAACGGAATCGAATAAAGTATTTAAAGTTTTAATATTTAACTTCAGTGCTTTGTGTATTAAACTTATTTCACTCGCCCTTTCCCAAATCGCATCCCTCCCAAATTTTCCCTCTCCCCTCTTCCCCAGTAACTAAAACGTTGTTACAGTACAAATCACAATCGAGCGTGTAAAACTACATCATTAGCTGAGAGGAAGAAGACGCTAACTCGGGCGAGCGCGCAAGACAGTACTAACTTGGGCCAGCGCGTAAGACAGGGCTAACTCGGGCGAGCGCGTAAAACAGTAGTAACTCGGGCGAGCGCGTAAGACAGGGCTAACTCGGACGAGCGCGTAAAACCGTACTAACTCGGGCGAGCGCATAAGAAAGGGATAACTCGGGCGCTTGCTTTTAGATTTTTGGGATTGACTGTACTAATATTATTTCGCAGACAAATTTCGTACAAATCAACTTCTAGTGCAAATCAGAGAATACGTAGCGGATTTTTGGATTCGCCGAACTTGATTTTGGAGTCTACTTTTCTGTACAACAATAAGTTCATGAGCCGGGGACATTATTCATTAAAATAATTCGCTAAATCTGAGGATTACCGCGGCGTACGCTTTCTATTCAAAAAAGAGACTCAGGATAGTAATATAATAATTAAATATATATATTAGGGTTAATTTTGATGAAAAACTGTTATTAGATGAAAGCCGACTTAAAGAAACTGTATTGGTGTATATAGTTATTTAAAAACTATTATATCTTAATAATATTACAAATGATATAACAGGAGCAATTTATAGATTAGGAAGCTACAGCTTCCTCAGGCTAATTCTCATGTTGTATTGTCATACAATAAGTTACGACAATTCAAGCAAATTAAAATTAATATACAAAATTTTATAATAAATGTTTTGAGCCATGTAGTTATATCTTCAAAATGAAATTTATTATTAAATTACTACACTGCTAAATTTAGAATTTAATAATCAGCTCTCAATACTCAGTTAATTGATTATAGTGAAGAAAAATGAAACAGTTACTGCAAAACAAATTAATGTGAATAAATAAAATTTTTCTTTAATTACGAATTTACTGAAATAAATTACACATGGAACTTATATATTAATAACATATATACAATTACTGTGTGTGCGCATATATATAATCAACTCTAATAACGGTACATGATTATTTACATTAATAAATGCTAATAAACTATATTTTATAAAACAAAAATATAATAATTGTGAAATATGGACATCATAATTTGACAGATTGTATATAATAAAAAGTTGTCTATTAATATTCAAAATTCAACAGGTGATGTGTTCCTAGGGTTTAAAGGTTATGCCGGTATATGCAGTATTACACGGAGAAAAATCCTAGAGGAAATTTTAAAATTTATGTAGGAAAATTACTATTTTCTACAGTATCGGTGGTACATAATTGCAATATAGTAAATTTTATAATTTCAATTAGGAATTTTTACTATTTCAGAAAGTAAACTGGAAATTCATAATTTAAAATACTATTTTTCGTGATCTACCTTACCGACTCTATCTGAAACATACACATTAAGCTAAATTAAATAAGAAATAATATATTTATTTTTGAAAAAAATGAGAGCCCGGTGTGGGAATCGAATCCCAGCCCGCTGATTCGGAAGCGGTCTTACCACTGCGCCAATGTTACAGCTTACCCCGTCCCATAACAATAACATTGCACTAAATATGGTATTGGCGATGTTTATTTCGGAAATGATGCACTGCATGAGTTTTTGTATAAAAAAAAGTAGTTGTAAAAACACAGAGAAGAAAATGATAAATACATCTTTTGTCAGGTTATGTCGGCTTACTGTCACGTGATTCCGTAAGAAATATTCCTATCGAAAATAGTAAAATTTAAAAACAAATGAGGAAAGTTTATTAAAAAAGTACGAAATTTCGTGGTTTTCCGAGTATATCCCAGTGTTACTATAGGAACTAGTAATTTTTCCTTTATAAATTTTAAAATTTACTCTGGGATTTCTATCCGTGTATAATTGTACAACTCATTCAGGAAAATATTTAAATTACCGACAGATGTTATCTGTTTAAACTAATTAGCAGCCTAAAAGCGATAAAAGCAATTGACACTGTATACTATATTTTGACCCTGATGACCATTTACTGTCATAAATACGTTCATATTACTTTTTCTGTAGGATACATGATAATATATCTATATATTTTAAAAACTGCAAAATGAAAATATATCCTCTGTAAATAAATAAAAATATATTGGATTTATTCGTATATTATATATAAAACATTTTATAAAATTATAATACGAAATTATCGTAGATTACTTAAAGTTTGGTAAAAGCTCATATCATTTACAATATTTTAACGAATATATTTATACGTAGTTTTAAAGAAAATTTCTATATTTTTAAATATATTCCTTATAATTCATCTCAATTCATGAAATTTGCTTATGGAAAGATTCGCAAAAGTTTTATTGATTTTTAGAGCAACGGTAACGTGAAAAATGTCTCCCGCTCATGAACTTATTATTGTACACAAAAGTAGACTCCAAAATCAAGTTCAGCCGATCAAAAAATTCGCTAGATATCCTCTGACTTGCGCTAGAAATTGATTTTTACGAAATTTGTCTGCGAAATAATATTAATACAATCAACCGCAAATATCTAAAAGCAGGCGCCCGAGTTAGTCCTTTTTTACGCGGTCACCCGAGTTAGCGCCTTCTTCCTCTCAGCTACGATATGTGCTATGCATAACGTAAAGCGGATGAAACAGTTTTACCGTAACGATGCCAATATGGAGTGGGAAGACGTTATGGATTGGCAAGACATATCGTCTGACGAAGGAGAACATGAATAATTTGAAGGGTATACGTTTACTCTCGCAAGTAGACAGTTAAGACTTTATATTGTAACACTTGTGACACGGCAAATTTTATTTCCCCGCACCGTGCCACTATACTCGCCCTGACGGCTATTTATCACAATCAGACACTGTTATTTTCCCACGATTTTTACGTTTAACGCGGCCTATTATTTTATTGAGGGCGCCCGGTCACGTTAATCCCCGCTCACACGGCAGCTCCTTGGCGAATTCAGATTTCGAAGGACGACCTGGGGGCGGTCGCAACCCTCGGCGGCAAAAGCTGTGAACCTAACCGAAAAACTGCGCGACACTAATGGGACACAACACTGGGAGAATCGAACGGCACGCACAATTTTTGGGGCTTCCCAACACCACACATAAGAGAAATAAACGCAAGAGAAATTAGTCGAATTAACAATTGTATTTATTTACGCACGAACACTTTGATCTTACAAAATCCGCCCCGTCACACTAATTTCACGCACGAACACTTTACTCTTAGAAAATCCGCGTCACGGGGAGAGAGGGATGCCCGTATTCTTTCTAACACCTGAAAAGAAAAGAAGGCACGTCGGGGAGCGAACAGGCTCGCCGACACGGGTTTACACTCACCGCTGGGGTGTAGTCGCATCGGCACAATCGTAGTCGCTGGCACTTCCCGATGTCGACTTACGTCCTTTCTTACGCACACCGCAACTCTCACCGTACTCTAATCTCTCTACTTTACTCTATCGCTCGTACAATACTCTCAATTACTCTCAACACTACTCTCAATTTCTACACTATCTCCGCTCGCAACAATTACGTTCAGCATACAATGGCTGACTGAGCGAGCACAAGAAAACGTGCTCGCTGACTTCCTTCTTCTCTGGTCACTACGGCTATCGCTATCTTTATCGCTCTTACAGTCCCTAATGGCACATTACTTTTCGTAATTAGCGCAATAGACTAATTGTTGCTGTATCCTTTCTTCTCGCACCCTTTCGGCCTATCACGCGTGAGAAGAAAGCTGTTCGGCACGATAATTCGTCGCTTACAGGTCAGGATGGCTGCACTCTCTCTCACACACGGGCAGCGCGCAGGCTGTCTTCGCACAGCATTCATATCCCACTCCGGCACATTCTCCTTCTCTCTCACTCTCATACTATGCGCAGGCACGGCACGCAGGCTGCTGCTATGCCTTTATCAATCTCCCTACTCTGTTACGTTTTCTCTCTCTCCCTCCCGCTGGTGCGCTCCTTCTATCTCCCTCCGTATCTCGTATACGGGCTCGCATATACAGCGCACAGGCTACCGCGCTGTGCTTCTCTCTTACTCTCCCTACTCCGGCACTCGTTCTCTCTCTCACTCCCATGCGCTCGTAGCGCGCAGGCTACGGCGTGCACGCGGTGGCTCTCTCGCACTGGCTCTCCCACTCCGGCACGCTTGCCTTCTCTCTCATTCTCGCACGCGGCACGCTTTCTATCTTTCTCGTATTCGTGAGCCGTCGCCTGCTATATTCGCCGTGTACATGTGTGATATTTGTGTGTGTGATGTCAGTGTTTGTGTTTGTGTTGTGTATGTGGCCGCTTGTTGTGGTTTCTCATGGTCGTCTAGACGGCACGGCTCAGCTACGCCTGTCTATTCGGTGTGTGTACGTGCCCGTGTGTATGGCCTTGGCTCGTCGGCTGCTCCTCGTACCTCAACAAAAGGAAAACCATGTGTTAGCTCCGGTGTATGACATACACACGGAGCTGAGGACGAGGAGGAGTTGTCATCGTAGCGGCTCTGGTTAATGCTTCTGCATTACACACTTTGGTAGTTACTGAAGGAGAGCGGAGAGGGTGAATTCGGGAGGGATACAATTTGGAGAAGGGCGAGTGAAATAAAGTTCAAAAAGTTCTGAATTTAGAATTAACACTTTAACACTTTATTCAATTAAATGTTTCCATTGAGCGCCAGCTGCTACAGTGCAGCACCAACACGAAGACGACGCGGCATCGACTGGCGCTCTATTGCCCACTCGTGTTGTTATCCTTGCGTGTGAAGTATGGTGTTCGACGAGGTGCAGATCGGATATATCAATTTATGTAAATTTCCAAAGTTACAATCGTGCATCTGTACATGATAGGATCTGATTATACATGACTGTTTATACTCATATACAACTTCATATATATGATCATATATCATCGTGTATAATGATGGGGAGAAAAAATTTTGTATTTTTCCAGATGGTTCACATATAGTCTTAAACAATTATAAAATATTATAAAAATATGAGGACAATATAATTATATAACATATATTTATATATGTTATATATATACATTGTATAATCATATATAATATACGATCATGTGTAATATTTTTATCAGAGAATGCGCTTTCTATAGCATTCGCTATCTCAGTAAATATTTTAAAATGTCTTTACGTACTTTTCGCTAACATCGACAACTTCCGGCGATTATCCTGACCTGAAAAAATGAGGCCTACATTTTTTGATAATTTTGGTTTATTCTCGGTTACAAATCCTACAATTTAAAAAAAAACCAATGATCTAGCTTATTTCTAAGTGCTTATATTTGTTTTTGAAACGCGTTTTTCCATTTTTGCGCACTGTGCGGCGGTTCTAGCCCACATCGATTCTGGCTGACTTATATTTCTAGCTCACCGCATTTCTAGCCCACTTGGGTTAACACCCCTCTTGCAATTCTGTCTCACTTGGGTTAACGCCACACGTGCAATTCTGACTCACTGAACCAGAAGTGACATGTGCCAGAAATTTCGTGAGCCAGAACCGGCGCGCCGTTAGTCAGAAACGGCCTAGCTTATCTACTAATATACATTGTTACGTCCTGTGACGTATAATATTCATTTATTATTCGATCGATAATTTTCCGAATATCATTTGTATGTATTGTTATGTCTTATGACGTCTAAATTATTTTTTTTCACGATAATCAGTTA
>JAWWEQ010049699.1:0-12950 GCA_035583055.1 Torymus tubicola
GTTTTGAGTAAATAGCCTTTAATCTTCATGTTAATAAAATCACTGAAATGAATTATTTTCATCTCCCCAATTTTTTCGCCTTCCTGAAACATATAAAATACATATAGTTAGTAAATATTTTATGTAATTTGAAGAAAAAAAAATATGTGGCTTACCATGTTCTGTATCAGCACGTACGGACTCAAGCTGTCCAACAGTACAGACAGTATTAACAAGTTAAACATCTTCAATACATTGATCTAACTTGGAAAGGACTGGTTAAACAGGTACAAATACTTGTAAAAAATAATTATTTGATAAATCAGTTGATACAATAAAATGAGCTGCAGCGATTAAAATATTAAGAAAATCATAAGAAACATACACATAAAAGGAAAATAGTAATTCAAAATTTACTCTAATACTATGAAAGCAAATCATATAAAAAAGAATAAAACATCTTTAATATATTGGATACCCAAAGAAAAATTTAATTACTACAAGAGAAATTTAATGCTGATTATAAAAAGTGCTTGATTGTGAAAAGAAAGTAATAAATATTTAGTTAGTAAAGAAAAAAGTTATAAATATGCAACTTTCAGATGATTTTATAATATTTCATGATAATTAGTCCTTCTGAATGACTCCTTGATGTAGCCTCTTCGAGTAGCAATTTGAATCTAACAGTAATTTCTGGAACTCTGAAAAATAAATTTCCACAAAGTATCTATGCTTTACAGAAATTTAATATTAATTCAGTTAATATATACTTATCTAATATATATATATATATATCCAGTTGGATGAAGTTTTGAATGAACACAAGGTACAACTTGGTTCAATGTATATGTTAATAAAACTTATATAATCCTAAACACATGGCACATCCAAAGTAAAAACACGTGGGCGCACAGAGCAGCCGACACTGAACAGTTGACGCTGTGAGGCAGCGATCACAGCGCATGTTCGTGGCGCCTTGCAGCGGCCTCTTTTTACCAACTCGTTCGCGCTCGAGCGCGCAATTTGAGTACACGAATTTCATTTATAATTTTCGTATGTGTTTAAATTACGTATATATGTATGAAGTATATTAATATTAAATTAATTAACGTATTTTCTCAGTTTGATATCTAATCAAAACGCTTTTTTGTAGTATTTTTTTGTTAAAAATTCATTAAAAAATTATTTTTATAAATTTTAAATTAACATTTTAAAATATTAAGTTTCTTTCTTTTAACCGTAAAAGTGATTGTAAGAAATTGGTTCTTGGTGTGGCTTACATTTGCGTGATAAGACCCTAATTGGTTGAAACTGCTGGCACGTTCCTATATAGAAGTTTATTGACATTTTTGCTTATAGCTTCGGTAATTTTTCAAATAAGTCATTCAAACTTTTTTTACAAGTTTAGAATAATATATAGAATCGAAAAATCAAATAAAAAAATATTGATTTTTTTCTAAATTTATAGGTGTAAGATTCTCTTAATATCTGTACTATATATAATTATTTCTGTTGTACTAGTTCCTGATAGGGGACACATAAATAAAGTGTCCGAAACGTTGACGATATTACATATTGTTTTTTATTTTTCAATTTAATAAATAACAACACAAATTACTAGATAAGGTCAGACTTAGGGTGGTCGCTCCGATGCATTAGGCAGGGAACGCCAGCCTTCCCTGGAAGGAGCTGGCTTCTGAAATATGGACCTTCTCCGGAGCGGTCACCCCTGGGAAGCGGACCCGATGGCTCTGCGGGGTCAGAGAGTACCGGCTTAACCAGCACGGTGCGTCACAGGAGAGCCTTCCCAGGATAGATAATGGAGTTGGGCACTACTTCCACACACATGTGGTGAAAGGCCCCCGTTTATTCGGCCAATCCAAGCTGTTTGCGGTAATGTAGAAAAAAAGAAGACAATCGATATCAAAGTTCTGAACGAAACGACAACAGCGGTAGAGATAGCAGAAGCGATCACTTCAGTTATCGGCTCCGGAATAGTGACCACTGAAAACATCAGACCCAGGGCGTCTTACAGTGGTACCCAAGTAGCCAGTGTCCTACTTCTGGTAGTAGCGACGAAAAAGTTACGGAAAGCTGGTAAACTAAGAATAGGATGGGTAAATTGCCGAGTCAAACTTCGGGATGTAGTGACTCATTGCTTCAATTGACTCGAAACGGGGCATATGACGAGAAATTGCTAGAGTACACTCCCTCGACCACCAACAAGCAGGCAACGATGGGGGTCGAAAAACCGAACAATATGGCTAGAGTGCTTCAAACAATCCTAAACCACTTCGTAGCGTCTCAGGACCTGCTGTCCCAGATGGCACGAGAGGAGAAGGCGTGTAGGAACTGCGATCTGTAACTGAGAGAGTGGGGGAAGCAGCCATGTTGCGCTTGGTAAGAAGCCTCCTGCGAGCGACAATCAGTACACAGAGTCACGAACGTTCGGACATGTGTGAACTGTACCATCTCTTTCGCCTAAATAAACCTCCTTGTTTCAGTTTACTCCTTAACTCTCCTGGGTATGAGGAGAATTTTATATATCTAAGAAAACGGATGTCTCGCAGCCCAGATTTACTTGGGTGGTCGTAGCAGGCACGAGACTATACATCTGCTACCTGACACCCAGTAATACAATAGAACAGTACAAAAGATTTCTGGATACTATCGTCACAAACGTTAAAACGTCTCAAATGCCGGTCGCAATTGGATGGGACTTTAACGCCTGGGCAACCGAGCAGAGAAGCAAAACGATAAATCGCCGCTGACGCGCACTACTCAAGGCCTTTGCAATATTAGAACTGGAGATTGCAAATACAGGAATAAGGCCGACCTATACCAAAGGAAACAAGTAGTACTTACAAGGAGAGGGTTTCAGCTGCGGGAAACGAATTTTAGCGGTTATTTGAGAGTCGATTTCTGGTACCTAAGAATGAAGCTCAATGCTAATAATTTCATCAAATGGACCCTTTTTCTGGAGATATGGACAATTTAATCTCAAATATCCTCTGTTTCGTTAAACAATGATGTCTCTTTTATTAAGTGTCTCATTGCAATTATTTATAATAAGAAAATAGACAAAAGAGATTATAAAAATAGACAGTAAAAACTAAAATTTCAGTCCTGATTCGTTTAAAAATAATAATTTTTTAGAAAGTTACAAGCAATTAAAGATAGCGAACGAAAATGGTTAAAAATACGACCCATTTAATTGGTCAAATGAAGACTATGGCTACAGCCACATATCTGTGTTAAAATGGCCCTGTCACGAATTTTTCTTAAAGCTGGACTATTTTAAGTGGTTTGAAAATATATGAAAATCCTGAAAATTTCAGTCCCCTAACCTCAAAATTGTCCCCGTAAAACCACGGTGTAAGAAAGAAAGGTGTATCGAACGAGCACCTCTTGGGGGCTAACGGAACACCTCTCTCTCTTCCACCGTGTGTAAAACGCATTTTCAGTTTTTCAGAGTTTTAGAAATTCTTTTTTTAAATGAAAGATTTTTTTATTGCACACCTAACTTTGTCATAATGTAGTAGTTTTAAGTTGAATTTAAAAAATGAGAAATGTTTGAAATTTTTAAATCAATATTTTGTACCCAACCCTAAGAGCGGCCACCGAAAAAAAATTTTTTTTATTTGAGTATCAAGTAGTTAAGTTTTCAGAATTTTTTCGGATTTTTTAGAATTACGAAGCATGAGTAAAAAAATGAAAAACTGCATTTTTAGCAAATTAATTGGATTTTTAGAGCCGAAAATGTCAAGATAAGACATAAAAATATTATTTTTTGTTTAATTTTTTATTGAAAATCTGCTACGAATTTTTTGAGATTTTTTAGAATTGCGGAACGTAAATAAATAAAAATGGCATATATAGTACATTAATCGAATTTTTAGAACCGGAAATGCCTAGCTAAGACAGGAAATTTTTTTTTTTATATTTCGATGTAGTGGATCAGGAGCAATAATGTCGTCCAGCCAGTCAAAGCTTGGCAAAGTTGATAGAAAAAGTAAGAATTTGGAATAGAATAAGGTTACATACTGTAACGGGTCGATGGATTTATGAAATATAGTAAAAGTACGCGCCGGCATCGGGCGTCTCTACCGCGAGTCTACCAACGCACTGCCCCTTAATCATCCTTTAATTGATGTTATACATTGATGCCGATAATATAAAATTCTGCTATGCGCGCCGATTAGCCCAAATCCACGACACGTTACACCCCCCACCCGAAACGCGAGCTATCAGTCTCCTGGTTCTTGCCTCGACCGATTGCAAGCGCACTCATAAGGAGGCGCGATAGTTCTCCTGTGCTCCGGCCACGACTTAATGTCGGCTCAGGACTTAATGTCAACTGAGTGTACCTGCTGATTGTCACTTTACGACTTTATTAATTAGAGATGCCCATCATCGCACTCTTCATGGTGGCACTGAATTAACGCTTGCAACTCTAAGACGTCAGTACTGGATAGTGAAAGGTCTATCCGCGGTAAAGAAAGTCAGTAAAGCCTGCCACATAAGCTTACGCCATGCTGCTCGAGTGCCTACTCAATTAATGGGTGAACTGACAAAGGCTCGGGTGCGTACTTCACCGTCATTCGAGTGCTCGGGTGTCGACTACGTCGGCCCTATTAGTCTTCGTCTAACTAAAACCAGGGGTAAAGGCGCGATGAAAGGATTTATCGCGATTTTCATCTGCATGGCTATCCGCGCCCTACACATCGAGGTCGTCGAGGATTACTCTAGTGAAGCGTTTATCGCTGCTTTTCATCATCAAGGAACAAACTTTGTGGGTGCAGATACCTTGTTGAAACAGATGGTTAGATCATCATCTTCTTACTCAAATTGTAAATTCTCTCGCTCAAGAAGGTATGTCTTGGATCTTCAATCCTCCCAGTGCGCCTCATTTTGGTGGCATATGGGAAGCCGCAGTTAAATCGGCGAAATATCATATGCGCCGAGTTATTCGAGAACAAGTTCTCACTTTTTCTGAACTTGCTACACTTATGTACCGCGTTGAAGCTTGCCTTATCTCCAGGCCATTAACTGCTCTCACCGATGATCCTTCTGATCTTGATTTTTTATCACCTTCACACTCTCTCATACATCGCTCATCATTTTGAGTACCAGAGGAAAACGTTACCCACGTCAACGTTCCTTCAAGAAAGCTCTGCCTTCTGATTAGTTAACTAGCTCAACATTTCTGGCAACGATGGTAGGCGGAATACCTTACAGCACTTCAGTCCCGTCAAAACTGGAGGCAATAACAGGATACTTTGGCATTCTGCGATCTAGTGCTCATAAGGAGTGAACACACTCGCCAGCCAAGTGGCCCACGGCCCGTGTCATCGCCATCCATTCAGGGATCGATCTGCGCACTGCTACCACCACTCTGCATCGCCAACGTCGTACGTCTCCAATCTGCCGACTGCGGTCCATTCGCCAATTCGGCGAAGGTGGGTGGAATGTTCGGGATTCAACATAAGCACCAGGCGTCGAGAGTGTTTCCCCCTACTCCGGCTGCACATTACATGCGTGAAAGTCATGTCCAATCAGGGCTCTCCACGAACCTCTCTGCGGTACCTCCCACTATCAGTTACGGCGCACCGTAACGCCGGCCAGAACCAGTTCACGCGCGACGGCCCGAGAGAGAGCAACTGCCGACGACACCCGGACACAGCTTGAATAAAATCAATCATTTTTTCTCCACACGAAAGCTTTGTTTAATTTGAACATTCCAGTCCACGATCCATCCATCATACTCAAAAAACAAAACCAGATGTGGACTTTCTATCAATATTATCGTCAGCCCAATATGCATCTACATAATAATCAATTAAATCGCAATTTTCATTTCTTTTGTATTTTAAATTTAATTCTTTAGTCGTAACAAATACTTTAATATTCGCAACGCATATTTCCAGTGTGTTTCTGTATAGCAGTTTTGAAACCTACTTAAATAATTAACGCTATAACTAATATCTGGTCGAGTACCAGAACTTATATATAATAAAGCACCAATTATATTTCTATATTTTATATTTGGTTCACATTCATCAGATCTTTCAATTTTTAAATTAGTTTCCATGGGAATATGATGTACCTTAGTGTCTTTTATTTCAAATTTAGTTGCTAAAGTTTCTATATAATTTTCTTGATTTAAATCCATTTTATTATTATTATAATCATACTTAATTTTAATTCCAAGATATTCTTTTATTTCTCCTAAATCTTTCATTTTGAATCTCTTAGATAATAACTTTTTTGTATTAATTCCTTGTTTTAACTGCATATTAATAAATCATCAACATAAATAAGAATATAAACAATGTCCTCTCCTTCTTTATTAACATACAAGCATAAATCTATGTTGCTTCTCTCAAAGCATCAATTAGTAAAGTATTCATTCAAACATTCATACCAATCTTTTGGACTCTCTCTCAATCTATAAAGCGCTTTTAACAATTTATAAACTTTATTTGTGCCATTTTCATATCATTTAGGTTGACTGACATATACTTCTGTAGTTACTTTACCATTTAAGAATGCAGTTTCTACATCCATTTATTCTATTTTGAGCCCATATTGACAACAAAATGAAAATAAAATTTTTAATGTTTGATTTTTTTGCTACAGGAGAATATATGTCATCAACTATATCAGTTTGCAGAAAACCTTTTACAACTAATCTAGCCTTATATCTATTATCTGACTTTTCCGTATACACCCATTTGACATCTAGAACCATTTTATTTTCTACTCTATCAACTAGTTTCCACGTTTTATTTTTCTCAATGCATTCGATTTCTTGATTCATGGCTTCTTGCTAATTTTTACTATTAACCGCCTCCCCAAATGTACATGGTATATTTGCATCAATATAATTTATATGAATAAAATGTGTTACAGGATTACCGTATCTACTTACAGGACTTTTCTTTCTTTCAGATTTTCGCGATACTGTTAGTCTTTCATTGTTTTCGTTATTATTTACACTATCATTATCTACACTAATGAGATCGGTTAAACCCCCTCTACTCTCCCCGAGGGTCGAAGTAGATGGAGAAGCATATTCAGAATCACTTTCGATTATTTCATCCACATCAATGATTACATTTTTTTCAAAATCATTATTTTCATTTTCTAAACAGATTAATTTTATATTTCTTTCTATAACATCTTCGTATCTTGCCGTAATTACCTTATTATTGACTAGTACTTTATAACCGTTTTCAACGTATCCTACTAATACACCTAACTGTGCTTCGTCATCCCATTTACCTTTCATTAGAGTCTCCGGAACTCTGACAAAAACTCTACTTCCGTAAACATTTGACTTTATCCCGAAAACTATTTCATAAGGAGTTTTTATTCTCTTGACGTATTTGCAATCGTCCTATTTTTTAAGTAAGCTACCGTTTTTATTATTTCCGACCAAAATCTTCGCTTTTTTGCGAAAATTTTTGCTTCCCTCATTAAGCATCTACCCATATCCATTGCTGATCTATTATATCTCTCCGCTACTCCATTCAGTTCTTGGACGTAGAGTGGACATGTTAACAATTTTATTCCTTTTGATTTTACAAACTCATAAATTTCGTGATTTAAGTACTCCTTTTCGTTAGCGCATTGTACCTTTTTGATTCTTTTGTTAAATTTATTCTTTACTAAATTTACAAATTCAATAAAACAACTTGAAATTTCCGATTTATTCTTAACGCAAAATATTCTAGTACATTTACTATAGTCATCGATAAATGTAAGGAAGTACTTTTCTTCGCCATAGCCAGTAGTACTATGTGGACCATTCAGATTTCTGTGTATTAACTCTAAGATTTCTTTAGTTTTAGTTCAATTATTTTCAAATGGTATATTTGCCATTGTGCTTTTGCTACAATTTACACATTTTATATCGATATTTTCTAGTTTATCTGGCAATCCGTTAACTAATTTATTGTTAACTACATGACCAAGTGCTCTATGCCATTTTTCTTTATCTGATAATTTTACAGAATTTAATTATGTTTCTTTATTTTTATTTGTCAACGCATAGCTTTTCAAATAATACAAATTATCAATTTTATTCGCAGCCGCTACTAATTCTCTATATTTATTATAAATTTTAGCATTCTTATCTCTTGCAACTATTGTAGTCTTATTTGTTATTTTTATAAACTTAATAAATTCTGTTTAATACTTTCTACGTAATATACATTACTCAAATCAATTTGTTTTTCATTATGATAATTTTTAATGTTAATTTTTATCTTTCCGATTCTTGTCGCTTTTAACATTTTACCATTCGATAATTTTACATTCACCGATTCTTTTAAAACCATATATTTTTCAAAGTATTTATCACTTTTAATAAGGTAGTCTGTACAACCACTATCTAACAATCAATTAATTTTATTACTTTCGCATTCTCTATTTACGCTATAACCTATTACCTCATTTACTTCTGTGCCGCATATTTGTGTTGACCATGACTCCGATGATGAACCCTGCTTCTCGTCCGTTGACTTGTTTTGATTTGAACTGCGTCCGCGTTATCCTCTCGATGATTGAGCACCTCTTTCTCTGTCGTCTTGTTGGCTTTTCCAACAATCCTTTTGATAGTGTCCGATTTTTCCACACGTTAATCATCCATCAGTCTTTGTTGTGAAGTTGCTTACATTGTTCTTTTTCTCCTAATTATTTCTATTCATATTTTTTTCTTTAATTTTAGATTTCACATAATCAATTGTTCTTTCCTTTTCTGGTATGACGTCTATAAAGTCACCAATATAACTGTAACTTGCTGGTAATGCTTTTATTAAATATCTCATCTTTTCTGCTTCATCTATTTTACCTCCAGCTCTTTTAAATTCGTTCACCGCTTTTCCGAATTCTACAAAAGAATCTTCAATATCTTTTAATTTTATTTCTTCAATTTTCCCTCGGCATATTATTTGCAATGATGTGGATTACGTTTCATACAATTTATCTAGATTCGTGATCATTTATTATTATTACTTCTTCTTTGGTTTTCACTTTTCTGTTAGTGTCCATTTACCACATGTATAACCTCAAATTCTGCCACATGCTCTATTATTGCACCGTGCAGTGTGTTTCACACAAGAAATCTAATCTGCTCGCATCGGTTTGAATCTTTATAAATTCGACAAAACGTTTTTCACTATTTGATTCTTGAATATCTTTACTAATTTTCTTTAACTATATTTTTCTTTATTCCCCCCCCCCCCCCCAAAGCTACTTACGTTCCCCGAAGTTTGCTTAAATGAGCTGAGAGAAAATACTGACCTGCAGAGTCAACCACTGACCGACTACGATGTTGAGGTGTGGATGAGGTGTGGTAATAAATTAGAATTGATAATTTATTAAAAACTCTCTGGTACATAACAGTATTTATTGAAATTGGCTATAATAGTCGTTGTCTATACGTCTGTCTACATCGAGGTCTGAACGGCAAGAGAGCAAGTACGTTACGCAGTAAGACGCTCTCACCTTCCGCTACTGTACACATAAACAAAAGTAGTGTGGATCATGTATATGTGTATCGGTGCCGCGCGCTCTGTCTGGTCACCACATGCTATCGGTGACTGTATTGTTATGGAACTTGAACTCCCTCTGAGGTTCCATTGCACGGAACTTCAACGCGGTATCAAGTTCCCGCAGCGGACACTGTACAATATAATATGTATATTCTCATCATTACGATTTCCGGATGATTGATGACTACCAAGTCGAATCTGATCATCGTTTTGTTTAAACGCTCTCCTCTTCTGTCATCTGAACCTACAGTAGATATGACTTTGAAATCTTCTGCTACAATAACTGAAATGGGTCATTGTTTTATGCTTTTACCAAATTCTCCAAGTTTATCTAAAATGTCTCAAGTGATACGTTCGGTAAATAATAACAGTTGTAAATTACAATGATATCACGCACAAACTGTACGTATCCATTTCTTTTCTCAGTAAGTAGACGATAGCAGATGTTACATCAGCGTCGGAGAACTTACTCGTAGGATAGATGGCTGGACCGTACTGAAGGACTACACTGCAATTGACGATTAGTACATCTCATTTTCGGTACAATTACAATCAGGACCACGAGACGAACAATCCTTATCAAAAGAGTTTAGATTTAACCTTTAGAGGACGGGGGTGGTCGAAATATCGACCACCTACCAGGTTGGGAACTTCTACCGACTAATCCGATAAAATTATGCATACATTTCGGGTAAATTAAAAGGTCGATTTGAACCAAAATTTTCCCGTCCTCTAAAGGTTAATATTGCTAAAATGAACATAAACAAACCCCACTTGATGATCTGCAGCGCAAATTAAGTGGTCTATAAATTTAGAATTATTTTGAATTGAAATTAAAAAATTTGGTTTTTCTACAAATTGCCGTATCTGTGAAATTAAATAAAATATCGCCATCAAAACTGTTGTAACGAGAGCGTATAGTCTATCTTAATTCCACGGCGTGAATGTAGGGACTAAATGCTACTCGACTAGAAGGAGCAGGCCCGGGCGCAACTTCAAGCTGTACGGCTCGGCACTGCTCCCGCGCGAACAAGCGTCCATCTTGAGTTTGGACCTTGCCACGTGTACACGTTCAACCCCCTCCGCCTCTCTCACCGCCACCCGTTCTTTTGAGACAACGCGAGTGAAGAATATAAATGGCCCCGGTGCGACTATCTCCCGTGATACACAAGTGAGTGTAAAGCAGCTGTGTGTGTCGATCTGAAGCGGAGGCAGCAGACTTCAGAGAAACCCATCGGCCCGCAGCGAAGTCAAGCGCTACGGCCAGGACTGGACCGCCAGCTATACCACAGGAGAGAAGCCACTTCCGACCAATTCCGTTCTACGTGCGATGGCTGGCCAGCCGCTCTCGTAAGTGTTTGAACACTATTGCGAATACAATTTCGAGTCGTTGCGCCCTGACTACTGTTCAATAAGCGAGAAGTCTCGGCCTGCGCTAGACGCTTTATAGACTATTAAACTTTCTGATTTCGTTTTATTTCAATAAATGTCAAGTGTCTTGTACCTCGTGAGTGCTTTTAATATTCCCCCTGTTACCTAGAGCCTGCCCTTAAATTCTTCAACTCTTCCCGAATACCGCCCTCTACTCCACGCATTGCTGCAGCTAGTTGGCATCATCTACGAGAGCAGACGGGACCAGTGTGACCAGGTGGTAATCTTCTATCCTTCTCACCCACACGTAAGTGACGTCACGTTCTTTAAGAGCAAGTGAGACAAAAAATCGCCACCTGGTCACGCTGGACGGGAAAAGACAAGCCACCCAGGTAAGTAATTGCTGAGCGTCATTGTACGGGAGTTAGCTCGAAGTGAACATCACTTTCGCATCGGTAAGTTAAAAGGGCGCGCCGCAAGGTTGCGGTGCACCACTTGCTTCGGAGACCGGCTGGGAGTGAGAGAGTCGAGCGCCGGTCGGTGCGCGCGGCCTAAAGCCCGTTCTGCATTGTAGGGCAGTTCGGGTCTCTCTACAGTTGCGCCGGGATGGACTGTGCTCTCCCAGCCAACTCACGTGTGCCGCATCGGCTTCTTATATAATTTATATACAACTTTGTATTCTAATAAGTTTTCAAGTATCTATTTTAATTATTTTATTCTTGGAAAAATATTCTTCAAAAATGACATTTTTGTCCGTATCTCAGCAAATAATGTAGCATTGAAACCACCTTTTTTAATTGTAGAAAAAACTGTTATTGTATATAGTAGCTAATTCCCAAAACTAATATGTAAGTGGAATTATTAATATCCTATAAAAATCTTAATGATTAAAATATCAACCAAATTCTCTAAAATGAGATCATCAAAATGTACTGCTATATAATGATACCGATAAAAATTGAATAAAGAAGTAAAAAAATCAAAGGATCCTTTGTAGTTATTAAAAGTTGCATTTTTTAATTGGAGCTTATCATATTTTACTTAATATATTTTTTATTTAATATTTTACCATAATTAAATTCAATATAATTGATTTACGAAAACCTTAATACGATTCGCTACTATGTATTCCAACTGATGCTGAAAAATGAATACATTATAACTAATGAATAAATGTAGATCAAGATGAAAAGTAGAAAAAAGTATCTAGATATTCATGAATGAACTTCGATTTAGTTGAAGCATTAATTATAATTACATTTTGAATTCCTCCTATGCAGTATCTATAAAAGTTTTTGAATTTCTACCTATGCAGTATCTATAAAAGTTTTTGAATTTCTTTATACGTTTTTGTATGTTGTGCCAACATAAATTATTCCAAAAAAAAATATTCACGAGGTAGCACTTTTTGGAAATCTCAGCGATATAGCACTTTTTCCAGCGCTGCAACGACATAGCAACACTCCTAACGAAAACTAGCACATTTCAAACAGTTGCAACGAAAACTAGCACATTTCCACATCGTATCGAAAACTAACACAATCCGTTTTTTGCGCGGAAGACTAGTACATCTCGTGATTATGCGTCAAAAACTAACACATTTCGAATTTCTGCGTGGAAAACTAGCACAACTCACGGTAACGCGTTGAAAACTAACATATTTCGAAATATCCACGTGAAAAAAATTATTTCAAGGTGAATTCGACGAATTAGCGAAGTCGATAACCAAGAGAAAAGAAAAATACCTACTGAAAGTGAGAATTTTTACTTTTTTTTTCTCATGCAAGGTCAAGAGGTAAACTACCGAGAAAAAATATGTGAAAATTCAATTTTCAACATATACTCTTATGGAAAGAAAAGCATTTTTTCTCGTTATTTCATAAAACTCGATAATTTTTTCATAAAACCACCTAGAGAGTATAGCATTTATATACATAACTGATTGAATAGTGTTTAGTGTTCTACGTGAGTAGTTATAGGCGCGCTATGGCGCGTCAAAACAAAACTGACCTTGGGAGTGGCCAGTCTTCGTCTTGATGCGTC